>CAJHQP010007010.1:0-34707 GCA_905132765.1 Moricandia arvensis | reverse complement strand
AAAACATTGATTGATTTGATTATCCTCCACTTGGGGTTGGCTTTGCCAAGTCAGCATCCAAACATCAAAAGCAAAAGCAAACGCATTTTACAATTTCCCCAAAGTATGGGTCCCACTTTTTTTTTAATTTCCTACGTGACAAAAAAAGAGAGCAACTTAATAAGTTAAGCCAAAGAAGACAAAAGGATAAATAAATAACAAAAAAAATTGGGTCACCGTTTAGGTCTCTCTCCATCTCGTCTTTGTTCCGACGAAGATATTCTGAAATTACTATCGCTGGATTACCCGTTTACCGCGAGCTTCTCGTTTGATACGTCGGGAGATCGATCTTGGAAACGAGAGTATAGCCATGAATCCTGAATAGTAAGACTCTTCTCTTCTCCTGATCTGATTGCATCTCTATGATTATTTTGTTTTTGAATTGTTTGGATTTTGCTTTGGATCTTTGTTGGTATGTAGGTTTCTTAGTTGAATCTGGCCCTTTTTAATTCTGTATGATCGATTCTCGATTAGGATCTTACATAGATTGGATCTATGGGAATTTGAATGAGATCTGCAGTTTCTGTAGTTGCAATTCTATGCTGTGTTACCTTTTGATCTTATTCTCGACATAGAGGATTCATGGTTTTGATTTACGCGAACAAATTTAATTAGATTAATTGTTTTTCAATTCTGGGACATACACTGAAACATGGCAAAAGGCATCCTTTTAAGTCTTAGATTGTCTTGATGATGTTCATCGTTCTGTATTAATTTGCTTTTATTTTATTTAATTTAATTTGCAGTGACTATCTGTTCAAGCTTTTGCTTATTGGTGATTCTGGTGTTGGAAAATCTTGCTTGCTTCTAAGGTTTGCTGTAAGTAACTCTTCTTTCTTTCTCCAACTGAAGAATTGTTTTAAGTATCTTCCTTACATGTGTTGATTGTACACAAGTAACAATCTATGCCTCCTTCAAGTTCAATACTTGTTTGTCAAATATTACTAGTCAGTTCTCAGTTTACACTATGGTATCATTGTTACAGTTTGTATTATCTTTGATAAACACAAGAACCAATCTATGGGTCCTTGAAGTTTATACTTTTTTTCCTCAAAATCACTCGTCAGTTTACATAATTGTTACTTTTTGTGTGCTTACAGTCTGTTATCTTGAATTTGTGTGTATAGGATGATTCTTACCTGGATAGCTACATCAGTACCATTGGTGTTGACTTTGTAAGCTTACTCTTTACTTCGCTTCTTACTATTGCATAAAACAGAATAAGTATCAGTTTTGACTAATGTTCGATGTGATTCAGAAAATCCGCACAGTTGAACAGGATGGAAAGACAATCAAACTCCAGATTGTAAGTGTTCTTGAGCTGCATATATAACATACTCATAAAAACTTGGAAAGAGCGTATAATATATAACTCGTGGCAATGACCGTATATACAGTGGGATACAGCAGGCCAAGAACGTTTTAGGACTATCACTAGCAGTTACTACAGAGGAGCCCATGGAATCATCGTATGTGCCCTCTCTCTCTAGAATCAGTCTTCTTGTTTATAGATCCATTCTTTGGTTCTCCCTCATCATCATTGCCTTTTCTTGGCAGGTCACCTATGACGTCACGGACCAAGAGAGCTTCAACAATGTCAAACAGTGGCTGAATGAAATTGACCGTTATGCCAGTGAGAATGTGAACAAGTTACTGGTTGGGAACAAAAACGATCTCACATCACAGAAAGTTGTATCCACTGAGACAGCTCAGGTAAATAAACAAACCAAGTGGCCTCTTTTGCATATACCTTGTTGAAAATGATAATAAGAAGATTGTTTTCTTCTCCTTCTACAGGCTTTTGCAGATGAACTGGGGATCCCTTTCTTGGAAACAAGTGCTAAAAATGCAACCAATGTTGAAGAAGCTTTCATGGCCATGACTGCTGCAATTAAGACCAGGTTTAAATTATATTGTACATTTTTTTCCTTGAAAGTTAAACCCTTCACTCTTCCTTTCTTGAACCGTTGCTGTGGTTTCTGTTTGCAGAATGGCTAGCCAACCAGCTGGAGGTGCCAAGCCACCAACGGTCCAGATTCGAGGACAGCCAGTGAACCAGCAATCAGGCTGTTGCTCATCTTGATTCCATTAGTCTCTTTGGATCATCATAACACACCTTTATAATCATTTGTTTGCATTGCATGTAAGACTTGTCCAATTGACAACTCGCTGAATACTTCTTTTCCTTTCGTTTTATAGCTTTGCTACTCTGTTTTCTGATGTATTTCGAAGTTTGAAACTCACAAACTTTATATTAAAAAGCCCTTTATGCAAATAACACAAGGAAGCCTTCTCTCTAATTTCTCGGATCGTGAGCTAATTCTAAATATATTAGTAAAGCATTAAATTGTTTTCATTCTGACAAAAAGATCAATTATTTTCTTGAAGATTATTATTATGACACTAACTTAAAATGGGAACTAAAGATCAAAAGAAACTAAAACTTTTAAGTTTGTTTTTCTTCATAACTTAAAAGCCTCTAAACTTGTTTTGTAGAGAAAGTGTAACAAAATGATAGAACTAAAAACAAAAATTAAACTAAAGAAAGAGTAGAGATAGATAGAGGCTCAAGGACCAACAAGGGTCTTTACTTGCCCAACGATGGGAACTGAGCACTGTCTCCTATCGCCGGAGCAGGTGCTCCTCCATGCCTTTGGTTTCCTCCATCTCTCTGTCCATGACCATCGCGACCTCCTCCATCTCTCTGTCCACGACCACCACGACCTCCTCTTCCACGGTATCCACCTCTTGGGTTGTATCTCTCCCCATCAGCCGGCTTCAAAAACTCGTTAATGCTTAACGACTACAAAACCACACACAAAACAAGTAAAGATTCAGTACAAAAATGTTTGAACCCGAAAGACTTGCATACTGGATGTTGAGAAGATAAGAAACAAGACCTTTTTGGCTTTCTCTTCTTTCTCAGCAGCATCTTTGCGTTTGTCCTTGTCGGATCCCTGAAACAATTAACAAAATAAGGATCAACTCTTCCTCTATTATTGTCAAGGCAACTGACACAATCAAATCCCTGAGATGAAGGTAGATTAAGTTAGATTCTCACCAGCTTGATGAAGATTTCCTCATTATTGGTCTTCTTGTTAGAGAGCTGTTGCATAGACTCAAACACTTTGGTGTCAACTTTCCTTTCCTCAACCTTTGTGGCTTGCAGAGCTTTCTTCTTCTCCTCCAGAATTTTCTCATACTCTTCCAATGTCATCTCCTATAACAAACCCATATATCCGTTGAAAGATAGTATAAATACTTCCTTGAGGCTAAAACTTTGAACTTTCCTCATCTCATATAACATGTCAAAGCACATTAGTAGCCGAAGATGTTTATACCTTGTTTTCAGGTTCTTTCTCCTCTTGCTCATCTGCAGCAGCCTCTTTCTTTGCATCAGTGGGGTCATCCTCCCCGCCTTCCTTCTCAGCAACAGGGCTCTTCTCAACCTCTGTTGTGGGTTCATCGGTTGGTCTGGTATATAGACAAACATAAGAGTTTCTTATTCAGTCCATAGGTAGAAGACAACGTACAAACAAACTTCAATATATTGGCAGGAAGATCAAACTGAAAAGTAAGATGCTTACGGTGGAATATCATCTTCAGGGGTTCCCCAGTTTCCACGACCACCACCCTCACGTTTCAGGTCATTACTAGCAAACATTCAGAACCAAACAAAAAAACAAAATCAAAAACTGCAGAAGTCATGCACTAACGTTACCAAAGTAGAAGACCTAAAAAAAGATAGCTTACCCACGACCTGTTCCGCTACGGCGGTCATAGACCCTCCTTGAACGTTCCACATCACCAGTTCTACCATTGGCAAATCCACCACCGTGACCTCCCCGACCACCACTTTCACGGTATCCACGGAACCCACCATTCCTTTCTCCATCCTTTGGTCCATCTTTTGGATCATAAGGTCTGTTTCCTCCCGGGTTAAACGAACCACGAGGAGGCCCACGACCGCCTGCACCACCACGACCTCCAGAAGGAGCGTTCCTTGACTCCCTCACTACATTTCATCCAATAACTTTTCAAGACATAGATGCAAATGAAAACCTTCTGATGTATACTTCAAAACGAGTAAAAATAAAGAACATAGTTGTGGCTAACACATCAAATATAAAAAAAGCTACTTTTTCAGACACAAATTTCTAGTTAAGCTTCGCTCTAATATAAAAGAATATGCAGACACAGTAAAACATTAAAAACACGACAAGACAAAAGCATATATTGTCAAGACATAGTTGTTATTTACGCATCAAGTAAAAAAAAAGCTATATTCAGACACAAACCTTAACTCTATTACAAAGATTATGCAGATATAATCAAACAAAACACCACAGAAACACTAAAACAAAAAAAGCATATATTTTTCAATAAGATTCAACTTATATGAACCAATCAAATACTACCTAACATAAGTAAACACTGAATCTGTTCAACACCTACACAAACAAAAAAACATCTTACCAGCTTGAGAAGGAGGAGCCTGCTTGGTCTGCGACTTAACAGACTTAGCAGGAACCACATCAGCTGCTTTCTCGACCTTCTTCGGCAAAGACACAACAATCTGGTTTGGATCCTCAGCGTCAACTCCTATGACATCAAACGGGTTCCCAGTCGCCATCTCCGGTCCGGTAAAAGCGAATCAAATACGATACACTGCTAGCTTGGTGGATTTTTGGAGAGGGGAAAAAACTTATTGACCACACGATTCCATTGAGATATCTGAATCAAAAGATCGAAGAGTTGATTCGGACAGGACTTGTTTCAGATGTGGGCTTAGATGTCGAATGAGAGTGGACGAAACTTACGAAATGTAAAACCCTAGCAAGTTGCGGCTGAAGGTGTAGAGATATCGATGTAAAACCTAGGGATGCTGAATACAGGGTTTGAGCCAAGCCCTATCCAATATAAGATGGGTTCAGTTTTAGCCCTAACCGTTTTTAAGCTTATAATTTCTGAGTAAATGGGCTAAACTATAACTAGCCCAATTCCTTTTTCTTATAAATAAATTAATGAATTACATCAATTTGTATTTTAGATTATTATTTTATTATTTCATAAAAATTTGAAATGATTTTATATATTACACTATTAGTATTATATGAAAATTCCCTAGGATAGGATAACCGTATAGTTTTTTATCACAAATATAGTTCTTAAGGATCAAAATATCTCGTTAAAGAAATAAATGTACATTTATATCTATAGGATTAACTATTCTAAACTTAGGATTTAGAGTAAACGGATTGAAATTTTAGGGGTAGAGTTTAATTTTTTTTAAAATAAATAAATAAATATTAATTTTTTAAGATAAATAGTTTAAAAAGCATTTTCAAATTCAAAAAGAAAATTTGCATAAAAACAAGTAAAAATAAAATAAAAAGTATGAATTTGAAAATAGATAATTCGAAATTATAAAAACTTATTTTTTTTTTTTTACTTTTTATTATTTATTCATATTTATGTGTCTATAAATCATGAGGTAGTGGAGTCTTTTGTTTTTTTAATAAAAGATTTTTTGGTCATTTTTCTTTTTGTAAGCTTTTTTTGATGACAAAAATTTTAAAAAATCTATTTGAAAAATTTGATTTGATACATTATTATTTAGTTTGCAGTTGTATCACGCTAAACTCGTCATCCATTTTCAAAAGAAATAGAGAACTCTCGAAGAAAGAAAAAAGGGAAGAGTCTCCGTCGGTGTTCCTGCTCGGCCAGCATCCGTTGGCCCTCGTGCCACGGCGTTGAGCCTGTCCGTGTGTATTCTGTGTTGTTTCTTAGTATGTTCCTCGATCTTCTTGCTGTGAGATGAAGCAACAGGCACAGGTTGAGCTACGGTTCGATCTAGGTGGGTGTGTGCCAGATCTAAAGGTGATGAGGCAGCAGAGACTCTCTATAACCTGTCTATGGCTTCCTTCCATGATGGCTCAGATTGATCCGTTTTTCTTTCTATGGGCTCTGTTCCGGTTTCTTATCCTGCAAGTGAATCGGGTTTTCTTTATAGTTATGTGTTCTTTTATGGAATCTAGTTAGTTGGTTGGTGTCTGTCTCCTATATCAAGAAATTACTGGGATTTCTATTGATTTTCAGTCCTAAGCTTGTAGTGTTTTTGAGTGTGTGTTGATGGTGTGAACGCTTTCCTGTCTATAGCTACCGGTTCTTTGTTGTATTCGATGGCAGTTGACGGGTTTGACCTCTTTATCTCCAGATCTATTGAGATTGGAGTGTTTTTTTATCAGGCTTTTATCGAGGCTTAGCTTGGACGCAATGAAGTTGTATCGCTGCCGTATCTGGAAGAGAATGTTTTCCTAGAGTGGTTCTATCTTGCCGGATTATAAAGTCTGGGTACTTTGGGTTGGAGAGATTTGTTCTCGGTGCTGGTAGAGGTTAATGTTATCGTTTGGTGGGCCGAGGACGACAACGATAAATCTCGTTCAGAGGCTTTTGCAAGCTTAGTGTACTAATATCAAGGTGGATTTGTAATTTCTGAGCGTAGGTATTCTTGTTTCTTGTTCATTTAAACTACCCCGGAATAGGTTTTAATTACCTTTTCTTAGACTTTTATTTCTGGGGTTTCTTTGTGTTTCAGTCAGCTTGGTATAAATTGTTGTATTTTTCTTGGAATGAATATTTTCGGATGGAAAATAAAAATTATGTGGAAAAAAAAAATCACGCTAAGCTCTAAGAAAAGCCTAGTTCATTGAATATTACACTGTGCATACTCAGAAACGTACCAACTAAAGCATTATTAAGCTTCAGGAAAAGCTTAAGACAAATGATCCATTTGCTACCATCAGGGGCGAAGGTAAAGCATTACGGGTGCATGTGTGCACCCAGTCTATTTAAATATATAATTCTTTTACATTAGACAAATTAGATGTGAGTGGTTAATTTGGTTAAGTGCACCCATTGTTTCTTACGGAGCTGAGATCAATCCCTCCTAAACTATAATTATTAGTTATTTTGCACCCAGTTCAGAAAAAGTCTAGCTTCGCCCAAGGCTACCATGCTCACCATGTGGGCAGATGCATCATACCCTGTAATGGTGTACTGGCTCATGAAGAGCCCAGAACAATATATAAGTGTAACTGTAATGCCTGGTCCATTGTCAGTGTTGAGATTGGGTGAAGACAAACTTAGTGGTTGCTCTATTGGTAGAAACAGCAGGAATCAGAATCATGAGCACCACAACCTCTGAATAAGAAATCCTTACTTAATTTTGAAACACTTACACAAATAAAGAGATTAAATTGAAAGATTGGGTATGAATCCAGCATTGGATGGATTGGATAAGTCTTGTTATAGAAGTGTCTATCCTCTCATATTTTCACTATAGTATATGATCTTTCAAAAGACTAACGAGCAAGTGTTTCCCCCCCCCCCCATAGATTAGCTATAGCCCTATGACTGTTTAGCATTAGTTTTCATCATTTTGTTACTTTTCAGATTCAAAACAATATAGTATTTTAACTGAATTAGATACATATGCATGTTAGGTAGGTTAAGTGTAAGGTTCTCAAAATGAATCTAGATTGAGGAACTAAAAACTCAATCATGGTGTATCATTCAGCTAAAGATTCAATTTTTAACAACTCACACAGAGATACTACAGATTTGATTTGTATTATAACGACTCTAGTACATACTATTTGATCTAAGAGCATCATTATCCCAAGCAACCCATTTGGGTTGCTTGTTTTTTTTTTTTTTTTTAATGATTTAAAAAAAAAAAACTAACCAATCACGGACCGCCACGTATCAGTGGGGTCCGTGAATAGTGTAAGAACCATGGCATAAGGGGAACTTATTTGAGCAATATAAGAGATGTTGTTTGTGTTGGAGTTGGGGAAATTGTGGAAACCAAGGGTAAGAGCCCTTGGATAATAATGCTCTAAGAGCAGCATTATCGCTGCCATATATGGGGTTCTTATTCAAGGGGACCCACCAGAAAGCAGTAGAAACGTTCCTTCTTTCCTCAAATTAAGAAGCGTTGCTTCCTTGGTTTTTGAACTATTCGCGGGTCCCACTAACACGTGGCGGCCCGCGATTGGTCCACTTTAATTTTTTTTAAGTCAGAAAAAGTAAAAAAAAAAAAAACTTAAAAAAAGAAATAAAAGACCCTCCCGATAATGCTGCTCTAAGAATCTAGAAATGGCTCTGTTAAGTTTAGTTAAAGAGACCAAAAAACAAATGAAATTCATGATAATTTACATAAGAAACGCTTCACTTTCAAACTACAAAACACACATTAAACTAATTATACCAAACAAGTGACCGACACGTGTTTCTTATGCAACCTCGTACTTCACCTACAAATCCGACGGCACGTTCTCCGTTTTTCTCCTCCGCTTCGGCTTCCCGTTTTCAGAAGATGACGACGAGTTATAAGATCTCTTTGACTTGATCCTCACCGGGTCGGGTTCACCGGAGTTAACCCTCAACGGAAAATTCAACAAAGCGCGGGAACCACGCATCCTAAAAGCAGCCCTGTCGTAAGCCAAAGCCGCGTCTTCCACCGTCTCAAACGTCCCTAACCACACCCTCGCTCCCTTTCTCGCCGGATCTCGTATCTCCGCCGCGAATTTCCCCCACGGCCTCTCTCTCACCCCTCTATAGTGCTTTCCCTTCACCGGCGCCACCGCCACCGCCTTAGCTTTCTCCGCCGCGGCTGCGTAATTCTCCGAACGTTCGATTTTAACCGCCGGAAAATCGTTAAAATCGCTGAGACAGCTCAAGTCCGACGACGGCGACGACGTTTCAAAGGCTCCGTTGAAGGCGTCGTTGAGGACACCGTACACTAACATATCCTCGGAATCATTCTCCTTCAACGGCAAGTCTCCCCAGCTCTCTGTGAAACACGAACTCGGTATTGGCTCACTGAATCTTAACTCGTTGTCCCCTCCTAGCAAGTAACGTCGTATCGACTCCAACAAATCGTAATCGGATTCTGTTGCCGGCATTATCTCCCCCTGTCCGTACATTATTACAGAACTAAATGAAAATGGTTTTATTTTTATTTCTTTTTTTTTGAACTGAGGCTTTCTATTAAAAATGCATGAAGAAAACAAATACAGGCCTCTTGACCTTAGTGTTTTACTAGTAAGTAAGAATAATTATGGATAAATATAAGCCCAAAGAAAATAACGATGCCCAAAAGATAAGGCCCTTAGAGATAGGACCAATGAGAAATCATGCAATAGAAGCATATCTGCAATCTGATCACGATCGGAGATAGTAAGATGGAGAAGTAGGAGAGGTTGGAGAAGACACGGTATCAGAAAGTTACAGCCAGAGTTGGAGCATAGCGGAGGAGGAAGAGGGGTTTGAGTCTCTGAAGCTGGAGCAGCGGTTGCGGACGATGAGATCGAGTGAGCCTAGGATTGATTGCGATGATCTGAAGCAACTTCGATGCAGACGCGAGTTCGTTTCAGACCAGAGAAGGTAGATGACACACTGCCATGCTAATAGAACGAGCTTCTTATGATTCTTCGGCAAAGTTAAACCATTTAAATAGGGAATCAGAGAAACCCAGTCCCTCGGAGTAGTAATCCCACACCGCGTCGATGTCTGCAACCAAATATCCCAGCTATAGGAGCACTGGAAAAAAAGGTGATCTCTAGATTCCGGGGCAGAGTTACAAAGCAAGCAGTTTGGATCAACATTAAGACCCCAATTGAGAAGCCTATCTCTAGTGGGACAACGATTCAAAGTGAAGAGCCAAGCTAGAAAGTTATGCTTAGGTATACCTCCTTTACTCCATATAGTTCGATACCAAGTTACTTGAGGGCCGTGGCTCTTCAAAAGATCATAAACAGTTCCTGTTTTATATTTTTTCCAGAGATTACCATCGACAATCCATTGAAAGCTGTCGTCTTCTTCTGTGAGCTCTAGTGTCGAGAGGTACACCTGGATTGATAACTGATTTTCTGATCTTGGAGCTTGTACTAACCAGTTGCCGTTGGAGTTGATATCACTTAGTGTTGCTGTTGCAGGAACTCCCATTCTTCTAGAGATGGAAGGAATTAAAAATTCATCTAGACGACCAAACGGAGACCAGTTGTCTGTCCAGAAGCGGGTCGAGAGGCCATTTCCCACCTTGATTTTGATCCATGGGTACACTATATCTCTGAGTTTCAGCAGTTTGTTGGCAATCCAGGATTGACGCTGGCTTACTTTTTTAGTCCAGAAGTTACTTAGCAAGCCATTAAGCACCTCTTCTTTATACCAAGTCACCCACAGCGAACCTGAATTACAGAAGAGGATCCAAATAAGCCTGATGATAGCCGCCTTATTCGAAACAGCTAAGTCCCTGCAATTTAGACCTCCTTCTGCTTTAGAAAGAGTGATATTTTCCCATGAGACTCTGGCCGAGTGGTGACCTTCAGTTGTGCCTTTCCAAAGATAAGCTCCACAGATTGAGTTAATTTTTTTGATGCAGGCTTTAGGGATGACAAACGTGGCGCACCAGAAGTTAGTAATTCCAGCTATTACCGTGTTGACCAAGAGTAATCTGCCAGCGAAGAAGAGAGACTGTGCACTCCAGGTACTAACTTTAGCTTTAACTTGATGGAGTAATGGCTCACAGTTTAAGAGAGATAGCTTTTTAGAACATAAGGGGAACCCTAGATAACGGATAGGCAGAGTACCATGAGTTAAGCCCGCAGAAGCAACAATAGCATCTACTTCATTTGCTGGAACACCAGAACTATAGAAGGATGTTTTCTGAATGCTTACTGCCAAACCCGAGAGAGACTTAAATTGGTCTAGAATTCCGAGTACCCCATTCACTGATGTCATTGTTCCATCAGTGAAGATTAGCAAGTCATCCGCAAAGCATAGATGGGTTAGTTTTGTAGAGGCACACTTAGGATGATAGTTGAATTTTCCTTCCACAGCCCCATTATCCAGAAGAATTGAGAGACAGTTCATAGCTATTACAAAGAGATAGGGACTTAGAGGATCCCCTTGACGGAGTCCCCTTTTACCTTTGAAATAGCCATGAACTCGACCGTTATAACCCACCGTAAAGGAAGTTGTTGTGATACATGCTTCAATCCATCTAAGGTAGTCATTAGGGATCCCAATGCTTCTAAGGCAATTTAGTACGAAGTTCCAGCTGGTGGTATCAAAAGCCTTAGCAATATCAACTTTTATGACTATCTTTTTTGGCCCGTGCTGCTTGTGATAACCGTTTACCAATTCTGTGGCCAGGATGGTGTTTTCCACTAAGAGTCTCCCTTGGACAAATGCAGTTTGGTTCGGGAGAATAAGATCAGGGAGAATTGGCTTTAGCTTGGAAACAAGAATCTTCGAGATAGCTTTGTAGATAGTTGAGCAGCAAGAAATGGGGCGGTAATCAGAGACAGAGGTTGCACCCGGGTGTTTAGGAACCAGGGAAAGGATGGTGGAATTAGCAGCAGATGGAAGAAAACCAGTGATGAAGAATTGCTGGATTGATTAAGAGACTTCTTCACCTAAAATACCCCAAGTCGCCTTGAAGAAGCCTGAGGTTAGGCCATCCGGACCTGGAGATTTATTTGGGTTGAGCCTGTGTATCGTTCGAGAGATAGTAGAAGCATCAGGGATGGTAGACATGCTCTGGATCGTATCTGGAGAACACTGATAAGCCATAAGGGATTGAAACCAGATCAGAGGTGCAGCAGCGAAGGGGAGCACATCCGGAGCCAGTATGTTCTTGAAATGGGAAATAGCAAGTACCGCCATTGCTTCAGGATCAGTAATCAAGTCGCCTGTATGGTTGAGAAATGATCTAATTGAGTTGACTGCTACCCGAACAACTGCAACCCTGTGGAAGTAAGTTGTGTTGAGATCTCCTTCCTTCAGCCAGTTTATACGGGACTTCTGCTTGAAATAGGCCTCCTCGATACCCCTCAAGAACATCCACTTCTCATGAAGAGTCTGCTCCTCAAGAAATAGTTCTGCTGAAGGTTGTTGCAAAGCCCTAACCTGCACATCTTTAAGCAAAATGTTAGCTAATAAAACTCTCTATTGAATTTTGGAGAAATTCTCTCTATTTAATTTCTGAATAACACTTTTTATAGTTTTAAGTTTCCAGCATAGTTCCGCGAGAGTTGTTGAAAAGTTTCCGGCAAGGATCCAAGCGTCTCCCACTGTGGATAGGAAAAGGGGATGTTTGGTAAGATAGTTGAAGAATTTAAATGGTTTTGAGCCAGCTATAGGAAGGGGGGTTTCAAGGTTGAGGAGGCAGGGGGAGTGGTCAGAGAATTCAGGAGCAAGGTAAATGGCTGAGCTGTTGGGCAAGGAAGAGATCCATTGGTGGTTAACCAGGGCACGATCTAGTTTCTTGGTAATAGGAGAAGCAGGCTGCTTATTGGACCAAGTATTAAAGACACCATGGTACCTCAAGTCAAACAGATCAAGGTGAAGAATAGTATCTCTGAACTTGATCATGTCTGAAGAAATGGCTTGGACAGAGGGTGAAGAGTGTTCGGTGGGGGAAGTTATCTGATTAAAATCTCCAGCGACCAACCAAGGCTTGAAGTTCAGAGAGAAGCGATTTTGATTGTCAATAAGCTCAGCCCAAAGATCATCCCTCTCCTCAGCTAAGTTAGAAGCATATATGGATGTGACAATCATGGGACTGGTATTTGGTATGGTGACTTCAGCAGTAAGAGATTGTCGAGATTCATGGAGAACCGTAACTGTAACAGGAGATCTCCAAATGAACACAATTCTCCCATCATGATCATATTGATGATTAGAGACAAAATTCCAACGGGGGCAGACCTTAGACAAAATAGTAGGTAGCATTTGTTCCTTTATATGAGTCTCTAAGATGGCTCCAAAATAAGGTTTATTATGTATGAGCCATTGAGCAAAAAGTTTATGTTTATCCGATTCGTTTAGTCCACGAACATTCCAAAAAAAGGATTTTGTACACATATTACAGGGAAGGGAGGGAAGAACCACCAGAAGGCGGCTCCTCAGGGGCAGTGGAAGATAAAAGGGAGTAGGACGGGTTAAGTTTAGAAGGGCCAGGAGATTGTTTGGGGGAAAAACGAAGAGGAGGGCGGGAGGGGATGGTGAATTGGGGAGGAAGAGTGATAGAAGGGGCATTAAAAGCAGAAGCTTGCTGGGTAGTTATATATGAGCCAAAAGAAGGAGCATAGGTAGCAGGAAGGCCAAAAATAAAGGAACGTTTAGGAGGAGATGAGGTAAAAATGACGGTCTGGGAATCAAGAGGAGAGGGAGGTGACGGAGGGGAAACAGAGGTCAGAGCAGGAGAGGGAGGGTCAGCAGGCGGTGGAGGGGAGTCAATAGACATATTTTGAGGTTCAACATGATCAGGAGGGTCAGAAGCAGTGGTATCAGGGAATGAAGTGGAGGTGGAAGAGGGTGGGATAGAAGGTGGGTCAGAAGCAGTGGTATCAGTAACAACAGCAACAGAGCTAATAGTTAGATCTACATCATGATCTGGAGGGTCAGGTGCTGACTCCTCAATCGGAGGATCCGGAACAACTACTTGCGATGTTTGATCAGAGCTCGGAGATGATGAAGATTCAGTCTGATCAGAGCTCGGAGGTGCTGAAGATTCAGTTGATGGTACTTTTGGAGCATAGATACAGTCCTTATGAATATGACCAATGCGCCCACAATGATCACAAGAAGGAGGAGTCCACGGATACTCTATATCAATTGGTATGATTTCACCATTTTGTCGTACAAGTTCACCCGACGTAGGCAACGGTTTAGTAAGGTCTGCCTCGACCTTTACATGAGCAATGTTGAGATCAGTAAGATTTTTGGTGTAGTCATCAGTCTCTATTGGCTCTCCAACCAGGCCAGCTGCGAGACTTAGCCCTTCTTTAGTGCGGAGATCAAACGGAACGCCAGAAAGATGAGCCCAAAGCGGGATGGATACAATCTCCGGTATAACGCAGGTTACAGATGAGCTCCATTGAGAAACATGAAACATAGATGTTCCCACATACCAGAGTCTTTTTTCCAGGGCTTTAGTGCGAATGAACTCGTTAGGGATGCGAACCAGAAAGGATCGTTTCTGAGGTTGAAGATGGATTTCTAGTTTACCTCCTTTGCCCCACATAAAGTTGAGAACACTTTGGATTGGTCCATAGTCAGGCATTTTCCCAAGGAAAGTACCAACAAGGTATTCCTTATGAAGCTCTGCACCTCTCTGGAAAACAGCGTCGGGAACAGAGACTCTAGGTTTACCATCAGGCGCAGTTGAAGTAGGAGCAAGCCTTTTTAGTGAGCGGTCAATGGAGAGTTTAGTTTTCTGAACCCAAGATGCAGGAGGAGCTCTAGAAGGGAGGAAAACAGGTGGAGGCGGGTTAGGGTTTTTAGGAAGAAGAGGCTGTTGGGAGGTGGCTGCAGGTGGGATGGGATTTGTAGAATTTTGACGAGGATGAGAAGAGGCAGGGTTAGTTTGAAGAGGGGAAGAGGATTTGGGATTAATGGTTGAGAAAATACTAGGGTTCACTGTTTGAGGAATAGTACTTGTAACAGATCCAAAAATAAAAGAGACTGGATCAGAGTTAATAGTTGGAAGAGAAGATGTAGTAGGGGAATTTGGAGCAGGAATGGTATGGATAACTGTTTCCTGACTAGTAGTTAAGGCAGATTTCATCTTCTTTGCAGAAGTAGTATGAGGAGAATTGGCAGAGGAGGAAAAAGGGAGGGGAGGGAAATCGGTAAGGGGAGCATGGTCGGGAGGGTCTGGAGGTTTGGGGGAGAGGTGAGCGGGAGAATCACCGGGGTTCTTGCCGGAAACACAACTCGTCTCAGGGAACCAGCAGTTCGCTGACATTTCTCTCTTCTTACACAACTTATTTTTAAAGTTAATTTATCTTTAGTCAACATTAAATTTTTTCATGCAACTTTATTTTTATTTCCTGTTTTTTTTTTAAATTGAATTGTCAATTGTCTAGTTTATTTTTTTCTTATGTGGGAAGACGATGAAGGGGTTTATATAGTGGATAAGGTTCATGAACCCCTCGAGTCTTTTCAATGCTTATTCAGTTTTGTATTATAGTGGGAAATTAAAAAGCTGATTAAAAAATAGTATGAAAGTTGTGGATTTTTCGTTGCTACGAAGGTTCGTGAATTAAAACACGTGCGTTTTATCCACACTATGAAGCTTAAGTGTCAAAAATAACGTCATGAGATTTACAGAAGCAAGATGTTGATTGGTCTTGTCTCTCAACTTGTCTTTTGTTTTGTCGCTCCGTTTTGATTGAATTTGAGTTACGGGTTTGTTAAGCAACTTGTCCTTTATTTAGTTTATAGAATCATGGTTTTAGACTATGTTTAATCCTAAGAGCTCCTAAAAAGCTTTTAACTTTTTTTTTTTCTGTTTTCAAAAGAAAAAAAAAAATAATAAATCAAAAGTAGGGCCCGTGAACAATACAAGAACTTCCCAAGAAACTCTTGCAGAAGAGTTATAAGAAGTGGATTTTAAAAAAAGTAGTGGGCTCCACCCCTAAGAACCCGGCTAAGAGTCAGGGATAATCATGCTCTTAATATGTTATTATGTTTGTCCAAAAAAATCTTTTATTATTTTTTATGTGAAAAAAATATTCAAAAATACAGACCAAAATGATATTAAAATTTTAAAAAAATTTAACTGATTAGATGGTTGCCAATAATACATCTTTGGCACTTAAAATCTAGCTTAGATTTTGTGTCTGGTGGTGAAACAAAAATATAATAAGGCAGGTCATAGCTATTTTGAATGGGACACTTTAAAAATGTCTGCGCAAATCGGGATGCATTTCCCCTGGACACAAGATAACATCATCTAACTTTTTGCCTATTACCTTTCCTTTTACACTATACTAGTTTTCTTTATTTTCAACTTCAATTTCATTTTAGAACAGTTGCATCTTGCACAAACACACAATTAATTGATGTTTATCGAAAGTATAATTTAGAAATAACCATTTGTGTACTCTAGCCAATAAATCTGCAGTATTGAAACCTTAAGTTCCTAATGCTAAGATTTTCATGCAAAACTCGGTTCAAAAGCCATAGTTTAACTCATCTTTATGAAATTTCTTTCCACTTTTTTGTGTGTTCAAAACTTCGAAGCCTTTATATATACTTCTTTCCACCAGTAATTTGGAATTTTGTTTATAATTCATTTTATTTTATTTTTTTTTGTAAAAAAAATTATAATTCATTTTACCTCTGTTTTTTTCCCTTGTATTGGCTTATAGTTCAATAACCAAATTGATGGTGGGTTTGTCACGTGTGTCCACTTGCAAAAGAGGCCTCTTTCATGGGAAGCATAGTTAGTCAATAGTCAGTTAAAACTCTCTTATAATATTGTACTATTTTCCGATCGATCTCATGGATCACCATAGTAGTTTAGTTACCCTGGTTTCTTGGGTTATTTTGAATATACGAGCAAGTCCGTTGCATTAAATTTAACTAATTTATGTAAATTGATATGTAAGTATCTGCAACCAACATTAAGGAATTGTAATACGATTTATTGTGCAAAAAAAAAAACGATTTAACGTTACTACTATGTCGTCAAAATTCAAAAATAGTTGCACCGTCTAAAAATCAAATAAAATCTATACTCCGGATGTGACACCAATTTGTTTAGACACCACATGTTATCATGTTAATTTACTAAGGATTAAGTAATATTTACTTCGTCTGGGGGTTAAGCATTAATATATCACTACAAGAAAATATGGTATATTCCGACGGAAATTCCGACGGAGACACCTATCCTCAAAATATATCGACGGCATTCCAACAAAATTCCGAAGAAAACAAAAAAATCATGTTTTCTTGAAATTTCGTCGAAAAAAATCGACGAAATTTCGAGGATTATTTATCCGATAAAAATACCATTATGGATATTGAATAATTCCGACGGAATTCCGAAGATTCGTAGGTTTTTTCTGATAAAATTTTGAGGATAATTTATCCATTAAAAAAACCGTTGTGGGTATTGAATAATTTCGTTTTTGTTAAAAGAGCCATATATGGATCCAATCAGGTTAATTTCCGTTTTTGTTATAAAATTACTTTGATCAATTCAAAATCAAATGCATATAATATAGTATCATTGTAGTTGTTGAACATTCGTTTTCATGTTTGAACTCTGTGTAAGAATATTTTTATATTCTATATGACCTATGTGTCTATTGGTTTAGTTATAAAGTTCAAGTTCACATTAAAGTTATAAGTTCTAATATTAAAGACGATACTGTGATGGATCGGTTTCGATTAAAGACATTAGAATTCGGGTGTATTGATATACCCCCTCCTTTACCTTAATTTGTAAATGTCATTCCTCCTATGATTATAAAGATATAATATACATTTATGTATTTATATAGTTGGTGGTGGTTATGAGTGAAGGGTTGTGTTAGTTCATGACACCCCTTCTATTAATATATATAAGGGTATTGTTTTCTCTTTATTTGATGATAACAAAAACTATAGTAAAACCACATAATAGAAAAGATCTAAGGAGGGATTGGATTTTTGTCCATTGAAGAATCACTAAAAAGAAAGGTCTAAAGGAGGAGAAGTCAAACTACATTTTATATGAATCAAGAGCATGAATTAAAGGTTAGTGTTTCTATCTTCTTCTCTAGAAATCATTAGGGTTGAATTAATCTAAATCTAGAATATGGTCTTGGGATGGATTTCATAATAGAAATCAAAAAATTTAATCTTACATTTGGTATCAGAGCCATTACACCAAGATTCCATTCGCTGCATTTTTAATAATAGGTAAATTGTGTTATGAAATATTAACATAATCTAAGAATAATTATGTTATGAAATATTAATATAATATTAAAATATATTTACCTATTAGTGTTTAATATTTATATAGTTTATAACATGTTAGTCATCAATATAGTATGATTGATCATGATTAAAAGAGATGCTAAATGACATTAAAGTTATTAGTGATCAATTATTTTATTTTTTATATTCTAGGAGATCACCCAAAGGTGGACCATTGAATGTAGTTAATAATATGAAAAGGACTAGTCATTTTCTTTTACTATAGTTGATAGTATTTATACCCAAAGGTATGATACTATTTGACTTAAGTTAGAAATGATTAATCATTAAAGTGTATTTTAGCATCACTGAATGTGTTTGTGTTTAAGTATTGCCCAAAGGTTGCTTAAATACAAACTTAAAAGTTTATATTAATTATAGAATCTGTAGTAAATTTTCAAAGTAGTAAATAGTAAGTATGTATAAAAGTTTGCAGCTTCATCAAATGTGGTTACATTTGTTAACTTTGTCGTAAAGTTCAATGCACTCAATTATGGCAAGTGGTCCGAAAAAGATCTGGTTTACACTGGGTGTAATGAATTTAGTCTTTGCTATAAGTAAATAGTGAGCAACCCTCAGCCATTACAAAAGATAGCTTCAGTATATGAAAAGTCTCGGTGTGTAAGAGATGAGGGCAATCTAATAGGCTGAGTTTGAACTTAATGAGGTTGATGACGGTAGAAATGGTTAAGTCATCGATACCTAAGACAGAGAATGAAAAGGAATGTTAAGACCTTTGTGAAAGGACCTCAAAGTCAAATCCAGAAGGAAAAGAAGTGTTTCTTTTGTAAGCAAGTAGGACACTTCAAGAAGGATTGTCCTAAGAGGAAGGGTTGGTTCGACAAGAAAGGTAAACATTACAGCTTTGTTTGCTATGAAATGAATCTTGTTGAAGTTCCTAATAATACTTGGTGGTTAGATTCTGGTGCTACTACTCATGTGTCTCATATTAAACAGGGATGCAGTTCGATCCAACCCATAAGAGGACCTGAACAATTCTTGTTCATGGGAAACAGGATGAAAGCGCGAATAGAAGGCATTGGGACGTATAGATTGATCCTGGACACTGGAAGTCATGTGGATCTTGAAGGGTGTCTCTATGTACCTGAGTGTGCTAGAAATCTTGTTTTTGTTAGTAGGTTGGACAATTTAGGTTTTTGTATTAAGGTTTCACATGGTGTTTTCTCATTGTACCGAAATGATTACTTTTATGGTAGTGGTACTTTATTTGATTCACTTTATAAGTTTAACCTTGATGCAAAATTTTCTGAATCCCTATTTAATGTTGAAAGTCAAGGCATTAAGCGTAGCGCAGTTAATGAAAGTTCTGCTTTCTTGTGGCATCAACGACTAGGTCATATTTCTAAAGAAAGAATTATGAGGTTGATAAAGAACGAAATTCTTCCTCAGTTGGATTTTAGTGACTTAGATGTATGCATAGACTGCATTAAAGGAAAGCAGACTAAACATACATTAAAGAAACCAGCCACAAGAAGCACTCAACTTCTTGAGTTAATACACACCGATATATGTGGCCCATTCGATGCTCCTTCATGGAGTGGCGAAAAATATTTCATCACATTTATTGATGATTACACACGGTATGGATATACCTATCTACTGCATGAAAAGTCTAAGTCTGTGAATGTCCTAGAGATATTCATTGATGAGGTGGAAAGACAGCTAGATAGAAAGGTTAAAGTAGTGAGATCTGATAGAGGTGGTGAATTTTATGGAAAATTTGATGAAAGTGGACAATGTCCTGGTCCATTTGCAAAGTTACTTGAAAGTAAAGGCATTTGTGCACAATACACTATGCCTGGTACTCCTCAGCAGAATGGTGTAGCTGAAAGGCGAAACCGTACTTTAATAGAGATGGTTAGGAGCATGTTGAGTAATTGCTCTTTACCCCTTTCATTGTGGATTTATGCATTAAAGACTGCAACATATGTGTTGAACCGGGTTCCTAGTAAGGCAGTTCCAAAGACTCCTTATGAAATGTGGACGGGAAGAAAACCTAGTTTAAGACATCTACGTGTATGGGGATGCCCAGCAGAAGTAAGGCTATATAATCCACAAGAAAAGAAACTTGATTCTAGGACTGTCAGTGGATTTTTTATTGGCTATCCTGAAAAGTCAAAGGGGTACACGTTTTATTGCCCTAACCATAGTACGAGAATAGTTGATTCGGGTAATGCTAGGTTCATTGAAAACGGTGAAACTAGTGGGAGTGGTGAAACACGAAAGGTGAACATTAATGAAATTCAGGTTAAAGTTTCTTCACCTGTAGTTCCACCTGAGGTAGTTGTTCTTATTGTTGCATCAGAGTTTAATGACACAATAGGACAACATAATAATGTGCCAGTCCCACTAGCTGAAAATACTGTTGATGAACATGTCATAGTTCAAGAAGAGAATAGTGAACCACAAATGCCTTTAAGGCGATCTGGAAGAGAAAGAAGATCTGCCATTTCAAATGATTATGTGGTTTACACTATTGAAAATGAATGTGACTTAAGCATGGATGAAGATCCGATCTCATTCAAAATGGCCATGGAAAGTGAAAATTCTGAACAGTGGTTTGATGCCTCAAAAGAAGAAATAAAATCTATGAGTGACAATCATGTATGGGACTTAGTAGAGTTGCCCGATGGTTTCAAAACCGTTGGTTGTAAATGGGTCTTTAAGACTAAACGCGACTCGAAAGGTAAACCTGAAAAACGCAAGTCTCGACTTGTTGCTAAAGGTTACTCCCAAAAAGATGGCATCGACTATAAAGAAACATTCTCTCCTGTTTCAAAGAAGGATTCTCTTAGAATTGTTTTGGCCTTGGTGGCTCATTATGATCTTGAGCTTCACCAGATGGATGTGAAAAACGCCTTTCTAAATGGAGATCGTGAGGAGGAAGTATATATGGACCAACCTGAAGGTTTCGTGGTCGCAGGAAAAGAAAAATTTGGTGTGTAAGTTGAGAAAATCAATATATGGACTAAAACAAGCTTCTCGACAATGGTATATAAAGTTTAATGATACCATCACGTCATATGGTTTTGTAGAGATCATATCATTGTTGATCGATGTATCTACATTAAGATCAGTGGGAGTAAGTTTGTGATATTAGTCTTATATGTTGATGATATTTTGCTTGCTGCAAACGACATGGGTATGTTACATGATGTAAAGAAGTATCTCTCTAAGAACTTTGAAATGAAAGATATGGGTGAGGCATCTTATGTGATCGGGATAGAAATCTTTCGAGATAGATCACAAGGATTGTTAAGTTTGTCTCAGAAAGGATATATCAATAAGATCTTAGAGAGATATAGAATGGAAAAATGCTCTGCGGGAATAGCTCCAATTCAGAAGGGGGATAAGTTCAGTAAAATGCAATGTCCTAAGAATGAATTGGAGCGTAAAGAAATGGAAAGAATTCCTTATGCATCGGTGGTTGGGAGTTTGAACTATGTTTAGACATGTACTCGACCTGATATCAGCTTTGCTGTTGGAATGTTGGGTCGATATCAAAGTAATTCCGGAATGGAACACTGGAAAGCTGCAAAGAAGGTTCCCAGGTACTTGCAAGGCACCAAAGAGCACATGCTTACATTTAGGAGATCCGATCAGCTAGAAGTCATTGGATATTCGGATTCAGACTATGCCGGATGCGTTGATAGTAGAAAATCAACGTTTGGTTACTTGTTCCTGTTAGCTGGGGGAGCAATCTCATGGAAGAGTGGAAAGCAGTCTGTCATTGCTACTTCCACTATGGAAGCTGAATTTGTGGCATGCTTTGAGGCCACAATTCATGCATTATGGCTGCGGAACTTTATCTCAGGGCTTCGGATTGTCGACACTATAGCCAAGCCGCTGAGAATTTATTGCGATAATTCTGCAGCTGTCTTCTTTTCAAAGAACGACAAGTACTCGAAGGGTGCTAAGCACATGGAGTTAAAGTACTTGTCTGTTAAAGAAGAAGTTCAGAAACAAAGAGTGTCATTTGAGCGCATAAGAATGGATAATGATAGCGGATCCGCAAACTAAAGCTTTACCACCCAAGGCGTTCAATGGCCATTTAGAACGTATGAGTATTATAGACAAAGCCTTGCTATTATAGTTATGGAATGCTCATTAGGTTTTTGACACCTAGGAATTCAATTAAAGTTAAGTTTCTGATTTAGTAAATATGTTATCATTAAAGAATGTGTATACACTTAAGGTTCAAAGATAACATATGGTAAGATTTTGAGAATAAAAGTTATTCTCATGTAAAGATTATATAAAGTTAGAATTGGTTTGTGATACATGGAAGGGACTATGCCGGTTAAATGACATACAACCGCCATGATTCGATCAATTCTAATTTTGTAAAGATCAAGTGAACTTGATGTTAAAGTGCACGTTAAAGTTATTGAACCCTTAAGTTGACACAAATGTCAAGTGGGAGAATGTAAGAATATTTTTATATTCTATATGACCTATGTGTCTATTGGTTTAGTTATAAAGTTCAAGTTCACATTAAAGTTATAAGTTCTAATATTAAAGACGATACTGTGATGGATCGGTTTCGATTAAAGACATTAGAATTCGGGTGTATTGATATACCCCCTCCTTTACCTTAATTTGTAAATGTCATTCCTCCTATGATTATAAAGATATAATATACATTTATGTATTTATATAGTTGGTGGTGGTTATGAGTGAAGGGTTGTGTTAGTTCATGACACCCCTTCTATTAATATATATAAGGGTATTGTTTTCTCTTTATTTGATGATAACAAAAACTATAGTAAAACCACATAATAGAAAAGATCTAAGGAGGGATTGGATTTTTGTCCATTGAAGAATCACTAAAAAGAAAGGTCTAAAGGAGGAGAAGTCAAACTACATTTTATATGAATCAAGAGCATGAATTAAAGGTTAGTGTTTCTATCTTCTTCTCTAGAAATCATTAGGGTTGAATTAATCTAAATCTAGAATATGGTCTTGGGATGGATTTCATAATAGAAATCAAAAAATTTAATCTTACACTCTGCAGCTGAGTCCTCAAATTATCACTTGTACGTTTCACATACACCCACTTTGGATTTTTTTGTGACATCTTATGATTATATTTTTCATTTCCATTTTCATGTTTTTCTTCTCATAGAAAACATAATATTTGTCTTCATGATTTAGGTTAGAAATAACTCTCACAAAATATTACTTTCAGTTAACAACTTTATTTTTAATGATATAATATAACTTTATAACTTTGTTTGTATTTTTAGTTATTTAAAAATATGGAAAACTTTTCTATCTTTTTTAAATACTTTTGTGTTTTTTTGAAAAAGGGTTATATATATATATTTAAAAATTGTTCATGATCTTATTATGCTTACCATTAGTTTTGTGACATTGATATTACGCCTAACATATTATTTTGTCGTGAATAGCCTTTTCTTGACACGCAATAATTTGGTTAAATCCACATATAATGTTTAATTAGTTTTTTACTTTTTTTATAGCCAATAAAACCACAGTGAATTAACTTACGTGTTATTTTCATCTATTTCTTAAAATAATATTTTATTAGTTATGTGAAAACTGCATAATCTCAGATCAAACTAAGTTGCACGAACGATAAATGCAACAAAGATAAGAAAAACATTACAACATAAATTCATGAGCCACGATGTAGTTGAGAAATAGCAAAAAATTACTGATGTGATCATCAATTACACTATACATCAGCAACAAAATTCACAAGTTTACTATCCCGAGTTTACGCACACGAACCAGATAATGCTAATGTTTCTCAATAATAAGCTGATCCCAGAGCCGGCCCTATAAATTTAAAGGCTACAAGCCAAAACAAAAATTGTGGCCGAAATGAAGCAAGAGGTGTTCGAACTCACAACCAGACTGTGAGACATTGGCCTTTTAAACCACTAGACTAACACAGATATTAGGAAAAATATGATCGATATTTTACTTGTACAAAGGCGGTCGGAAGCCCATGCTTCAACTGTTTGGGTTCAGGGCCGCCTCTGGCTGATCCTGACCAAACTGATCTTATACTTTCAACAATTAAACGTTCTTATCAAGATGAGTTAGTCTAATGGTAAAAAGGTTACGACTGCGACTACCGCTATCTCGATTCGCACTAGAAAAAATGTTTTACGCTAAAAATGTATTAACGCCGGTTGGTTCCGGACCTAAGGAAATTATTTGGACCGAAGGCCTAAACACCTAGTGGTTATATAAAAAACAATTAAACGTACTTTCTTTGTTGCTATATTAATACAACCCCAAGGAGAGTTTAAAGGCAAAAACTCCAGCTTCCCGGACTATCACTAGCTTGATGTCTTGGGTGGGTCAAACCCATTCATAATGCACCGCTATCAACCAACACACGTGAATCCAAATGATATTTGTACTGAAATAATGGTAAGTTTGTAAACGAAAGTATAGAGTGCTTTATATTGATGAGAAGAAAACAAAATGGAGATACCATTCAAAATAATTATAAAATAATCTAAATGATATTTTATGAGTTTATTATAAAATAATCTACCATTTTCGGCAAAAGAGAAGATTATGAAAGATAAAGCAAAAGGTACAGAATACAATGCGAGGAACGATCAAAGGAATATGTATGACCCGTCAGCAATTCAAAGCTTTGAAATTGACCAATCCAGATTTCTTTGACTATGAACGTTGACTTTTCAAATTTAAAGTAGTAGCAACACACAAATCTATACGTGCAAACAACCCTGCACGTGCGTTCCCACCGCAAAGTTTGAGTTTTTAGTCAATGGAAAGACAATAATATATTTATCTAATACCAAAACAATAAAAGTCATGACTTTTTTTATGTGAAAAAATTTTGAGTAATTTTTTTTATTTAATGTTTATTTTCTTAAACTAATAGCATAAATATATATAACTACTTTAATTATAATAAATTTTCATTTTTAATATAAATATATGTATAATTCTAACAGATTTGTTGAAAAAGATTCTAACAAGATCTCAATTTAAAAAAATTTATGTAAATATTTCAATAATTCGTAATAAATAATAAAATAATATTATCCAGTAATATATATATACAGTTATCATTTATAAAATGAAAAAAGTTTTTATCATAATTTATTTATTTTATAATCATAATCTGTAATATTAAAAAAATATCATACTAAACGAAATTCGATAAAATTATTTTAGATTATTATATTAATATATTTTATTTTATAAATATAAATATTTGTGTTGAAATAATATACTATATTGGCAAAATGGATTAACATACTAAATTATATAATACATGTATACAAATTATTATATCTTATTTGTTTATATAGAGCTATATATTATCTAAAATGAATAAAAATAAAATTTTGTTTAAAGATAATTCAGAACTTTGAAGTGTGGGTAAAAATTTAGCATAAGTTAAATAATTAAATCCAATAAGATAAATATCTAATAACAATCAACAAATACATGTGACGGTTTGAGATAATTAATTAGTTATGATATGTATACTATAAATTACTGTATTTGAAATAGTTAAATAATATTTAAATATATGATTTAAAGTGTAAAATATATACCAATAAAAAAAATATCAATTATATAAATGAAGTCAAACATTTGCGCGATTACGCGGGTCAAATTCTAATTTTTATCATTTCTCACTTTAGATGATAATTTAAAAGACAATTTTCTCAAATAATTATTTAAAAGTTTTTGTCACCAAAATAGTTTTCAAGAAGAAAAATAACTGAAACAAATTTTTATATTGAATTTTTTTTAAATTACTTTTTAAAATTTTAAACATACACCCAAAAGCCTATTCCATAACTCTAAACCATAAATTTAGATTAATTAATTATATGGATATAAATATATATATTTCTACTCTTTAATAAAATTTGTTTTAGTTATTTTTTTCAAACTATTTTTGTGACAAAACTTTTTAAAGATATTCGAGAGTATTTCTCTAATTCAAATATTCTCTATAATGAAAGGATGAATGAATGTTACAAATAAAGGATGAATGACTAGTTCTTTATAATTCAGTTATCATTTTATAATGCTGAGTAGTTGTCACGTTGACTTAATAATGATTGATGGAAACATGTATTTTTGGATCATTTGATTATTTAGAATGATTCATTTTCATTAAAATTATTTATGTTAACCTTTAAATATGGTTATATAGATTTATATGGAAAATAATCAATCATTTTTATGTGACGCAAAACAGGTTTGTCCCATGGCGGCCGAAACAATTAAAACTGTTTGTATGTGGTGGCTTTACCAGATATAGAGCAAGAGGACTACACGCATCAACGGAGGCCACATTGATTTAGGAAAACGACACGCAGGTCATAGTGCTTGATTAGGATGCTAACACAGCTTTGTTACCACATAATCATTATGACAAAAATTTCACGACCGAACGTGGCTGATTACGAGTTTAAGCGCATGCATTACGTAACCAATATTTAACATAATTTTGTTTAATTAAATATAAAATAAAATAAAATAAAGAATCTTGTTTATTATAAATTTATATATAAGAATAATTATGTACATACTTAAAATTATAATCTTAGATAGATTTTGTTTATTTCTTTTAACTAAAATATATTAAACCAACTTGTATAAAAATTTAAGAAAAAATTGATGAAAATGTATAATTATCAAAAAAGTGAAACTAAATAGTATTTATAAAATTTATAGATATCAAAAAATTAATGGTGTTAGTAATAAAAATATATTTTTTAAAGTGCATAAAATTTTGAAGAATTAGTTAGAAGAATTGTACAATTATAGAAAATAAAATTAAATAATATTTCAAAATTAGCAAAAAAAATTATATTTATTTTTATATTATTTAATTTTATATTTGAATAGATTTATTATAATGATGTTTATAAATCTTACCATATTTTTAAAAGTTTACAAAAATAGAAATTAATATTAAAATATAATTGTTCATGTAACAATTAACTATTTGAACTAAGTCATAATTGTTAGTATGTTATATCGTTTTTTCTTAGTGAAATTGTTTGACAAAAAACAAAAATTTAAAAAATATTTTTCAAATATTGTCTAACGGACTATTAATTGAGAGGAAAAATGTTTAATGTTATGTTATCCATATGAGCACATATTAATTCTTGCACATTAATTAAGAAAATATAAATGTTTATACAACTAATATTGGTTAGATAAAATATCATTAAATAAAATTAACTTAACTAATAAATATGATATATTATGTAATTCTTAACATATGTCAAAAACATTAAATTTTTGTATAAAGTTGAAAACCTTATTTAAAAAAAAAATACCTTACGATAGTCATAATTTTTTTATCATAAAAATAGTTTTAAACAGAAAAATAATCAGAATAAACTTTATTAAATGGTATAAATATATATTTATATTATTAGGGTTAGCTAATATATACTTAGGATTTAAAGTTATAAGATAGGATTTTGGAGATAGTTTTAAAATTTTAAAAAATAAAAATTAAAAAATCAAAATTAAAGAAACTATTTCGTTCTTTTTTTTTGAAAATAATTTTAATGATTAAAACTTACAAAAAGCTATTTGCGAGAATTACCTTTTTTAAAAGGGAAAACTGTAAATTTTGAACAGAAAGATTAGTACATTGTCCTTATGCCATAATATGAATTATAAGTTGTCAAATTAGTATAATTGGACAACTTAAAATAAAAAAAAACATATTAATTAAACAAAAAGGGGGCAAAATCGTTTTACCCCCAATTACCCTTTCTACGAACCCTAATTTCTCACCCTCCTTTGACGATAGAGAGAAGATCCGACTCCAAGTCACCGGCTTGTCAGAGGTCGTCGTCGCCGGTGTTCCTTCTTCCTGATAAGGCTCCGGTGGTGTTCTTCTTTTTCTTAATCGAAGTCTTAGAGACTTCTAACTTCTTTCACGTCTCGTTCTCAAGTGAATCGTCGAACACTGAATTTCGTGACTTGCCGGAAATTGAAGCTCGTGTCTTGCCGCTCTGCAATTTACACACTCTCATCTCTAGTTCAAGCAAAACAATCGAGAATTTCAGGTTTGTATAAGGACTTGTGATTTTTTTTGCACATCTTTGTATCGTTAATTTGAGTCTTTTTTAGTTATAGTTTGAGTGTGATGGGTTTCAAATGTAGTTTTTGTGAATGATTTGAGTGTTTATGGTTTCACTCTTTTTGATTTTTGTCATCAGTTTTGCTATTAAAGTTTCACACTTGTGTTGACATATTTTCATAACAATTTCATCGGTTTTGCTATTAAAGTTTCATTATTTTTGATTTTTGTCATCGATTTGGGTGTCTAAGTTATCAAAGTTTCATACTTGTTCATGTTTCTCATATGTTATGGTTTAATTTGTTTTTGTGGCCACCGATTTTGCTATTAAAGTTTCAGGCTTGTGCTGACATATGTCGGGTTAAAGATGTTATATTGAACTTGTATTAGTTGTGTGTGATACAACTTGGAAAGAAATTGTTACCAAGATGCCTTTGTTTTATAATGAATTTGGAATTAACTTGTATTATGAGACAACGGGTTAGTGGCTTTATAAGTTATACTAGCATGAAATTGTTATTGGCTTGGGTTTTACATCTACAAAGCTTGTAAAGTATGTGTTTTGGTTTCAGGTTTGGTGTAGGACTCAGTGTAACACAATTTTGCATGTCTTCTCTCTTTGATTTGAGTGTCTTTAATCCTAATTTGAGTGTATTTGTTTTATTGTTCACATGTATGACAATGGATCAATTGCCTAAATGCCTATTCAAAGAAGGAACCAAAACACTTGTTAAGGTCAACAACACTTGCCGAGCTACAATCCTTCAGTTGGTGAAAGAGTCCATTCAAGCAGAGTATTCGGATGTCTTGGATGATCCGCTCTTTGCTCAAGTCATGACCATTAGTGATCACAAGCTTGGTTATTCTGTGACAGTGATCCACACCTTGGTTTGTAGGCAGCTTCTGACCGCAAAGCGTCATGAGTTGTGGTTCCATTTTGTTAGGAGGCCTCTGAGATTTTCAATGCAAGAATTCTACGCGATCACTGGTCTGAAGTATGAAGACGAACCTGACATGGAGATTGATAATTGGAAATCTGATAAAGGGTTTTGGAGTCTGTTGCTTAAGAAGGAAAAAAACATATCTCTACAACAGATCAGGAAGGTGCATCTGAAGATGTGTAATACATGGTCTCATGTTGATAGGCTGAGATTGGTGTATCTGTGTGTGATTACTGGTATGGTTATGGCGAAGGTTGAGAAGGTGTGGATACCACACAAGTACATCAAGCTCGTGATGGATTTTGAAAAGATGAAGAAGTACCCGTGGGGACTTCATTCCTTTAACATGCTGGTGAGTTTCATTATCGATGCTAGGGACAAAGTGCAGACGAAGAAGAGTTATGTTATAGACGGATTCTCCTATGCACTTCAGATTTGGGCGATGGAACTATTCTTGACATCGGTACTCTTTTGGGTCAGAAATTTGAAGAATGCGTCATCAACATGAGATGCATATACTGGAAATGATGTTCTAAGATTTCCTATGACGATATTATTAGCTTAGAGTCTGATTTTAGCTCCACTGTAAGTTCTGATTCTTTTTTTTAATGTGATTGGATTTCATTGTTCTTATTGTTTGTGTCTTTAATTTGTTTATTTATTTTATGTTTTGTAGGGAGTTGTGTTCCCATCCATCACTTCCACCGAAAACTTCCCACATGTTATTGTTCAAGATACGTTTGTACAAGCTGCTGATGAATGATGAAAGGGTCGATCTCATCATTGACAGGTACCGGAATAACTATGATTGGAGTAAGCATGTATGGGCTTACCATGAAACTAGACAGCCATACATGCCTAGTTCTGATGAAGAAGATACAGAAGCAGAAGAAGTTGGAAAAACAAATGAGAATGAAATGGAAGAAGAAACATAATCCGCAGCTGCGTCTGTTGAAAGAAGGAGAAAAAAAGAAGTTTCATAATACTGGTGTTGAGTTAAGGAAGAAGAAGTCACTCTTCCAAAGATCATCAAAAAATATAGAGAGCTTGAAGAGGAAATGAAGTCGTACATTCATGGGATGTTTAAGGCTTCTTTTACTTCCTTAGCGCTTAAGGTACGCGAGACAATTGAAGACCGGTTTACCAAATTTGAGGAGAAGGTCCTCGCATCTCATAATCCTGGTTTGTCTCATGCTCCTGCTCCTACTGCTATTGTTAGTGTTGCTACAGCTTCAGTGCACACTCCTGGTGCAGCTACTCCTACTGCTACCCTTGTTGATGCTTCTTCTCGCAGCCGAGCTCCTGTTTCTTCACGCAGTGGAAGTCATCCTCAAACTGATGGTCCTGCAAATGCTGCTAAGAAAAGGTCAAAGTCAAAGGTAAACAAGAAATAAATCCCTTTTTATGTCATGTAATGTACTTACGGTTGGTAATATTAAGGTAAGGATGATGTTTTTTTTAGCTGGTTGTAATATTGATATAAGGATGATGGTATGTTCTTGCAGTTTGTAATATTGATGTAAGGATGACGTAGTGTTCTTGCGGTTTGTAATATATATGTTTTAAATTGTTAATTTTGTGTTTTGTGTTTTCTAACCAGGATTCAGAAGTGTCTGATATTTTTGGAAGCATATTTGGCACTTTAGATGTCAATTTAGGAACCCAAGAGCACTTACAAAAGACTATGGGCAACTTTACACAAGAGTCTAATGTAAAAGGTTGTGATCTTTTTCAAGACAAGCAATTGGAATTTTCTGAAGATTTTACCACACCTATGACTTCTTTCCGGAGAGAGGACTTTAAGCGTTCATTCTTGACTGATAATGACACAGCAGAAGTCCGTTGCAAAGATAGCGATTATGCATTGGTTTTTGTTCCAGATGATAAATGGGTGAAACTAAATGAATGGTCCTTGAATCCCAAGTAAGTAATTTTTATTTCTTCTCGAATCTAGTTTGTAACACTAATTCTTCTTTACAGTCGACTTTAGATTGGGCCATCCACTTTTGATGCAACGTTATGTTCGCGTATAATTGGGCCTGGTCATTGGTTCGAGAATTTTGTAAGTTTACATATATATTATGTCGTTTTCAACACTTAGTACGTTTAGCTCATAATTATGTAATGTTATTTTCAGGATATAGACGCCATGATGTATTTGTTTCAGGAAAAAACTACGTTGCGTCGATGGAAGCCAGACTGAGTAGCTTTTATGAGCTGCTTGTTTAGTAATACTATCATCTCAGTCAACGGGAAGTTTCAGGGGAACAAGAGATGGTACAAACTCGACGACGTTCTTCTCGATTATGGAAAAAGTGACCTTCTATAACATGGAAGAACATGTTTAATATGGGATGTTGATGTCGGTCGTCTTTACGTCCCAGTTTTTGTTAATAAAAACAACTGGATCTCTATGTGCATAAATCTTGTGAACTGGACAGTTGAGATCTTCGATTGTGGGGGTATGAGGAACACGAAGACCACAATATTCAACAAATAGTGAATGCCAATTCCATGCTGAGAAAGAGGATACACATTCTAAAGCCCCTTACAAAGTGAGTTATCTTTGTCTGACACAAAAGCAAGAGAACGCTCGTCCGAAACAATAACCTTTAGTTGTCTGAAAAACCAATCCCATGAACGATCTTTTTTTGAGTCCACAACCGTAAATGCAATAGGATACAAGTTGGATTTTCCATCTAAAGTTGTCGCAATAAGTAATACTCCTTTGTATTTGCTCTTCAAAAATGTCTCATCAACAACAACAACTTTTCGCATGGCTGTGTGAAAACCTCGTACTGATTGCCCAAACGAAACAAAGAGAAATCTGAATTTACCATCAACATCAGTTTCATAAAAGGTGTGTGTTCCTGGATTAGCTTCTTTCAGCATGTGCAAGTATTTTGGATTTTTTCCAAAACTCTGCTCGAAAATACCTCTAACCATATTAATTGCATACTCACGAGCATCTCATGCTAATAATTTTGATACCTCGCATCCATGATCCATTCTCATAATATGTATGATATCATTAGTTTTGGGACCTTCTTTGACATCATTATACCTATGCATTATTAGACTCCCAATAGTTTTTGCAGAAGCTATTCGACCCCCATTATTCATACTTGACGCATCACATGTATGATCCGCCACATATTTTTTATTATGAAATATGTGGATCCTGATAATCCCTCAGCACGAACACTCCACTTACACTTGTTGTCCACGCATCGGATGTACCAAAGTTTTCTATTTAATTTCACAACTTTGTAATCGAAGTTATCCTTCATGGCTGACATTTCCAATGTTGCTTTCAACTTTGATTTGTTTTCAAACTTTTTGCCCCTCTTCACAACATCAGTCAAAGAAGACCGAACACTCTTTCCACTGTCGGCTTCTTTTCCGGTTAACTCGATACCAGCATCATCTTCTTCCCAGTCGTTCGAGTTTCCATTGTCTTCAACATCTTTATTTGACTCAGATGAACAATCAATATCATCTCGAGGTGAAAACGAGGAAGGTTCACCTTGCTCACTGAAACGCAAGTTAAAATCCTTCTTATTCACTTCAATGTTATCCTTGTTTCCCTTGATAGGAGAAGTAGACACACATAACCTTGTCGAAGCCTTTTCACGTACATATGTAAGAAAACTTTTGACTTGCCGATTATTGTCAATGATAACTGGGGGACAATCTATTGAACTGATTAACTCCATAGGTAAATAGCTTAACTCAAACTCGACATCGTTTTGGTCAATTCCAAAATCTTCAAAAGCCATAATTCTTAGATCTTCAAAGAACTTGTCAATTCCACAACTAACACTCTTCCTTGTTTCTTCTTATCAACCGTAAATCCCCATCCTGTAAGGGGATCAAATTTTCAAACCCCACAAGAAGCATAGATATACATCTTCTTCAACAAAAGATTCAAATTTGTTTGGTGGTTACAAAAAAAATTTCAAGGATCGTGAGATGAAAGAAGAGCACGATTTAAAAAAAATAACTTAGGAAACACGAAAACTTAGGAAAATAGATTCTTAATATATTTTCTTAACAGATTTTAGAGATATTTAAGGAAATATACATTTCGAAACTGGCAGAACATACATTATGTTGTCCGTAGAATAAAGAGAAAACGGTAGTTTAAGTATTTTTTTGTAAATCTTCTGCGGTAGGATAAAGTATGTTAGTAGATTAGTAATTATAATATGGTAGGATATTGATTCATGGCAGATTTTCATTTTGTCTCTGTCTACTGTAGTTCAGAAATAAATAAAATGGTAGTCGTGTTTATTCTACAATAGTAAAATTATAATTATTGCTAAATTTATAATTTCGCTAGTAGCATATATTCTCGTAGTTAGCTGAATAGCCAATCTAAGTGGTCGTAGACAGTAGATAACCTTTTCTACCATAGGTAGATCAAAATATGAAATTAAGTTTCACTAATATTTATTCAATCAAAATATTTTTCATATGATTGTATCTTGTTTATATACATTTTGTGTATTTTTCCATATTTTCTAATTCTTAAAATAATTGATATGAATTTTTAAAATTAGTTAAGGGTATCTAAGTCCAAATCTGACCCAAAAAAAATAATGACAAAAAGATAATATACTTATTTTTCTATTCCGTTTTGGCAATTTTTTCTTTTTAAAACCTAAAATTTCCCCTAAACTTCAATTATTATCAAACATGGAGTATAAAAGTCGATCGTAGTAATTAGTGCAGCGCATGCAGATCCTGTAAATACGAAATCAAACATATTTTAATGTTTTTTTTTTCTTGAAAAATCATATTTTAATGTTATCTGTTAAAGTCTGTGATAAAAGGCCGCATGCATTGACTTGACTCTTTCAGTCTTGTCCTGCTTACTAAATCCTCAATAATGCATCAAACCAACCATAACTGCTAACTTTATGAGTTTGATTTGGTTAGACGTTGATGATTTACAATCATATGAGTTGCGTTTGTTACCACGTAAAAATAACATTAAAATATATCGTTTTTACAAACTTTTTCTATAAGACAATAAATATATGATAGTTATCACAATTAAAAATAACTTAAATCTTAGATATTATAAACTTGCACACTAAAAATGATAAAAAAATTGTTCATTTATTTTATTAGAATTTTCTATATTTTAATGTTTATAATGAAATGCATCGATATATGATAAAATTGTAATAAGATATTGTATCACTAACATTTTTTATAAATAATATAATATTTATCAGAAGTTATTACAAGATGTAAAGATTATTGTAACATGATCAATTTATTATCAAAATTTACATTTCGACAAGATGTTTAGAAATTTAAAAATCTTTCTATCATATCAAAGATCAAAAATTATATAAAAATTTAAACTTTTTGTGGATAGTTAAATAAGTAAAGCTATATTTAAATTTGTACTCAATGTAAACATAAACTTAATCACGTGTCTAAATATTGAATTGTAATTAAAAAAATCATTTGCGATAAAATAATTTAATTAGGTGATTAATGAGGTTTAATAATTATTTTTATAAGTTAATTTTTTAACTAAAGCAAACAAAACAAAAAATTATTGAATTTTATTCTTAAAAAATAAAATAATATAAAATTATTTTTTCAAAAATGAAAATAATTTAAATACAATCTAATTAGAATAAATAAAAATTATAGTTTCTTACTTTATATTTTTTTTAAAATATTGCATTTAAAAATAAATATAATAAAATATATATTAAATAAAATATTTTTAAGAATTATTATTTTTGCGCATGGTGCTCGAAACCATCTAGTTTGTTACTA
>CAJHQP010007009.1:0-34707 GCA_905132765.1 Moricandia arvensis | reverse complement strand
TTATTTTGTGTTAGGATTAAGGAATTTGACAGCTGTTTATTTAGGATAATTTTTGCCCTATTAGAACTTAAAAACACACCCACGTCATCTTCCACAGCCCACACAAACGTATTTATGTTCTTTTTTAGACAGGCGACAAGCTCTGTTTTTAAGGACTCACAAAGATTAGGGCCAATTTCAACGCATCGGTCTGGAATTCTTCGTCGAGGCATACTGAGACCAACAGGTTTGCAGGTTGGTTTGCGTTTTCGCCTCTAGTGCTTCGGCTACTCGCGACTGCCCAAAAGATTTCTGTTTCGTTTGTCCTAAAACATTGTCATCAACAGTCAACTTCCTTTTCTTGTTAGAAGGAGTCTCTGATGATGAAGCCCATTCGTTTTAGTTCCGCGGCAAACAAACTTCCGACATTTTTCTATTCCCCCAGATTGTCTCGATTCCGCAAGCGTTGGGAATTTGACATCATGTGTTTTTATTATTCTAGCAGGGTATAAATATCCTAAACATTAACTTTCCAAATTAACTATTAATCCTAACACAAAACAATACTCTTGCAAAGAGAGATCATGTGTAGTACTTAGGGATCGAATCCACAGAGAACAATGACACACAATAGATTTCTTATTTCTAAATACTAAGCTAGGTAATTATATATATATTCGGTAACAAGTAATTGGTTTAAGGAAATATTCCTTATTAGAAGGTGTAAATACAATATGGAAATATTCTAGTAATGTAAATATGAAAATATGCTAAAAATAGAAATTACTAATAATCTAACTAGATGTAAATGTAAATATGTTAGATCTAGGGTTTCAATCTTCATGAATCATAGGGGATAAGATGCACATATATGTAAATATTCTAGAACTCAAATATTAACTATTTTTACCTTTTAACTTCAACTCTCGTAATGCAAGCAAAAGGAAAGACCATCGATTGACGGCTAAGGCCTGATGCCAATCGACGGTGAAATCAGAAGGAAGTGTGAATGAGATTTGATATGTTCACCAAGCTAATTAGACCAGCTCCCACATGCGCCTAATAACCTAGTCAATGGGAGTCTGTACGGCACCAACCTACTCTCGTAGTCCGTCAAAATCCTACTTTCGAGATCCTAGTTACTTACTCTAAAATGCAAGCATAAGCACAACTCAATTGATGGATATTAACTTACCTAGCAATCCTACTTTTGGGCTAATCCATGATTGCTATCATTCAACCCTAAATCTAATTGGTAACTACTGAGACATAATCAAAGTAAGAATAATAATCTGAATATAATGCATTGATAAAATACTGGGGTTCCATACAAATCTCCATAAGGAGTTATGAATCTTCTCCCTAAATAATCCTAAAACTATGGAGTGCTGGTGCACACACACAATTTTCCACAAACCTAGGCACCCAGCACCAACTTACACTTTCTGGTGCGATACATAAAGTATAAATATAAAACCATAATGTCTAGGTCAAAACTTATCCAGGGGTAATCTTGTAATCTTGTGTCATGTCTCTAACTTGGGCTTGAAATCGGTTGTCTGCGAATTGGTCACTCGACCGATGTCAGATGTGCAACATCGATCGATATTGGTCATGTAACATATGTCGACGCCAAGATAGGGTCGTCGATCGACAATAGTCTTGTACTTCGACTCTCTCAATGATCAGCTACGGATTATTCTCCTCTAAATGTTCCAAAAGCTCCAAGTATCTCCATATATCTCCAAAACGTGCCTGGACCTGGAGACCTTAAAACATAGCCTAGAAACACATAATAGATCCTAAATAGAGGCCTATAATATGGCCTGAACTGGTAATAAATAGGTTATATCAAACAGCCTGCATAGAATTCAGCCATGGAGTCTACGATCGCGTTGTATGATGTGGGTCGATCGATGACCAGGAACTCCACAATTTTTGTTATGCTTCCGGCTCTAACCAAGGGTTGATTGTGCCCGAGAGTCATGGTAGCCTCTCCCAAGAGTCATGTTACTGGGCTTGGGTCTTCCGTGATTCGGGATGGATCGATTTCCATTCTCTCGAGGGTATTTTTGAAAATGATATCGGTCGAGCTTCTGGTGTCGACCAATATCCTTGCGAGATCGATATTCTGAACTTCAACTCGATTACAAGGAGATCGTTAAGAGATTTGACCGAGTCGGTCGTTGGCTCTCTCCTTGAGGAGATGACGTCGCCGTCCGTTTGGTTAGACATATCGTTTATAAGTCGTTCGGTGATTTTTTAGTTAGAGAATCTGACCCCCCTCCATCTAGCGCCAAACTGTGGGAACCAAAAATCCACACTGTCAATTTCCGTAAATTAAGGAAAGCCAAGAGAACCCAAACTTTCCTAGAGGTCGTGGATTATCTGCGTAAACACACGAAAACGAAGAAGAAAGAGATACCAGAATATCGATAGCAAGTTGCACAGAGGTGGTTTATTAATTGATAAGAACAAAGCTACATGGTTTTCCGAAGAACAAACGAGTAGAATCAAACTAACAAAGAGAAATCTCAGAACAGAGATGGAGAAAATCTAAGTAAAGTTTCGAGTATGCAGCCGCCTTTATTCTAAATTCTTCTAAGGTACCAGAGTTATCTAGGAGTAAAATCTTCGGATCCTTTCGCCTTTAGCTTTGGCTCCCGTTATATATGCCTTCTGGGTCGGTTCCTCCTTCCTTTTTTGGCCATCAGCTCAGGTTTATCTCTTCGCGGAAACATTCCTTTTTATCTCGATCTTCATCATTATCTTGGAAACTCCACATTTACCTTCTGATTTTGTGAGACTTATCTTCTTCTGCGAATAAAGATACGTGATACAACCAATTTATTACCAGTTTCAGGCCATGTTATAGGCTATATTAGGGTCTATTATGTGTGTCTAGGCTTTGTTTTAAGGTCTTTACAGGTTCATGCACGTTTTGGAGATATATGGAGATACTTGGAGCTTTTGGGAGCATTTAGAGGAGAATAATCCGTAGTTGATCATTGTGAGAGTCAAAGTACAAGATTGTTCCGATCGACGACACTTTGTCGGCGACGACTGATGTTACATGACCAAGATTGATCGATGTTGCACTTCTGACATCGATCGATGCCCAATTCGCAGACAGCCGATTTCAGCCCAAGTTAGAGAAATGACACAAGATTACAAGATTACCCATGGATGAGTTTTGATCTAGACTTTAGGGTTTTATATTTATACTTTATGTATGGCACCAAAAAGTGTGTGCTGGTGTGTGTGTGCTGGGAAGGTGTGTGTGTGTGTGCACCAGCACTCCATCATAGTTTTAGGATTATTTAGGGAGAAGATTCATAACTCCTTAGGGAGATTTGTATTGGAACCCAATATTTTATATATGCATTATATTTAGATTGCTATTCTTACTTTGATTATGTCGGAGTAGTTACCTATAGATTTAGGGTTGAATGATAGCAATCATGGATTAGCCAAAAGTAGGATATCTAGTTAAGTTAATATTCATCAATTGAGTTGTGCTTAATGCTTGCATTCTAAGAGTAGCTAACTAGGTTCTCGAAGTAGGACATGGACGACTACGAGAGTAGGTTCTGCTGCCAGAATAGAATCCATTGAACTAGGTTGTTAGGCGCATGCGAGAGCTGGTCTAATTATATTGGTGAACATATCAAATCTCGTTCACACTTCCTTCTAATTCACCGTCGATTGACATAAGGCCTTAGAAATCGATCGATGCTCTTTGATTTTGGTCGCTATAGAGTGTTGGAGTTAAAAGGGTCAGAATAGTTAATATTTGAGTTCGAGAATATTTACATATATGTGCATCTTATCCACTATAATTCATGAAGCTTGAAACCCTAGATCTAACATATTACATTTACATTTAATTACTTTATTGCATATTTCCATATTTACATTATTAGCAGCATACTTCCATATTACATTACTAGCATATTTCCATATTGCATATACACCTTCTGATAAGGAATATTTCCTTAAACCAATTACTTGTTACCAATATATATAATCACCTAGCTTAGTTTTAGAAATAAGAAATCTATTGTGTGCCATTGTTCGGTGTGGATTCGATCCCTAAGTACTACACCTAAACTCTCTTGGCAAGAGTATTGTTTTGTGTGTTAGGATTAAGGGTTAATTTGACAGTTAATTATTTAAGATATTTATACCTTGCTAGAACAGTAAACACGCCCGTTGCCAATACGCCGTCATAACATTGCTGGGCTCAATTTTGTATGGAATCGCAAGAGGGTCTTTAGCCGCGTTCTAGGCCTCTTTGGGTTGTATTTCAACTTAAATGTTTTACGAATTCTTCAAAAAAATGTTTAATGATACGACGACACTTTAGCAAGTAGGTTTACACTTCTTGTATAGTTCAGAAAACTGTGGTGCTGAGTTAACCGTTTCCGTTTCCGTTTATACGATAACCATTAACTTTGTTCGGGAAAGTGAGACTTCGCGGTTTTTATCGTAAAGTTCTAACCGTAACTCCGATGAGACGAAACGAAGAGAATTTCAATCGAGATTCGAGAGAGAAGCCAATGGGTGTGGTCTCACTCGCCATATGGCAACCCAGACTCGGATAGCCAAGGTCACCATATGTTGACCCGGTCTTTGAAAGGTCACGTCGCCATATGGCAACCCGGACTCAGAGAGTCTAGGTCCCCGTATGACGACCCGGACTGTGTAGGTCTAGGTCTCCATATGGCGACCTGGACTCTGAGAGTCTAGGTCTCCATATGGCAACCTGGACTATGTGGGTCTAGGTCGCCATATGGCGACCCAGACTGTGTGGGTCTAGGTTGCCATATGGTGACCCGGGCTCAGAGAGTCTAGGTCACCATATGGCGACCTGGAATGCGTGGGTCTAGGTCTGCATATGGCGACCCGGACTGTGTGGGTCTAGGTCGTCAATGGCGACCCGGACTCGGAGAGTCTAGGTCGCCATATGACGACCCGGACGGTGTGGGTCTAGGCCGCCATATGGCGACCCGGACCTTGCGTGTGTGGGTTGCCATATGGCGACCTGTTCTTTGCAAGTGCAGGTCGCCATATGGCGACCCGTTTCATTAAAGGCAAGGTTGTCGTATGGCGACCTGGGTTTGTACATTCGAGGTTGCCATATGACGACCAAAGTTCGAGGTGTTTTTGTTTTTTCCAGCTTACTCTTTCGATAAGTTTTCTTCTTGAAGTGGTGATCTTAGTCGCTGATTTAGAGATAACCTTTTTGACCCCAACAATGTAGCAATGTGTTCCAACTCTTGATTCTCAAACTCTTGTAGAAACAAGCCCCGGAAGCTAAGTGGGTGACATGGTCGAGAAACCGAGGGAGATGGATGAAATACTGTCCCTTCACATCTAAGCTAACCTGAAAAGAGGAAGATCAATAAGTTTATGAATGATCAAAATAGAAACATAAACAAAATGATAAAGTATGGAATGATGGATGGATAGAGATAGAAGATGATTGGTGATGGAGATGGCGGGATAGATGGCGATTGACGCTCTCCATCTGTAGATGAATGATTGACTGTATCAATCTGTGATATCCAGGATCCTGAATCACACAAGGACCTATGAACACGAACTCAGTATACTTCTAATGCTTCTCACAACTTAGAATCTAATAAACACTCAAAGACACTCTTTGAAAACAAAATGCTTTGCAAACTATCTTTATTGATTGAAAGGTAACTCTAAAATGTACAAAGGGGTGTGCTTATATAGGGCACGACCTGGAGACAAGACCAAGCGGTCCTATGAATTTAAAGGAAACAAAAATAAACAAGAGACTTAAATGGTGCTGATCATGATCGAAATGAAGCCATTGAGAGATATCTTTGGAATTTTGTCTTGACTTGAGGTTCTCTGAATCTGGACGGTTTAATGGGGTAAGAAAGCTTCCTTGGAACCTTCTGGATGCATTGTAGGTGTTTAACTCGTGCATAAACTGAGAGGAATATAGTTGTTGGAGTTTAAATGCAGTAGACTCTAAATAAGGTAAGTGTGGCCACAAAGAGATCCTCCTGGTCCTATGCTTACTGAACCATGGTGAGAACTCTTCTACTCCTTATGGATCGTTGGATATAATTCGAAGATTATTATAAACCACTACTGGTCGCCATGATTCGGTTTGACTAAGATTGAACCGACTAGCTCCCAATTGAGGCAAGTGCAGCACTGGTTTGGCAGGTTTTGGAGATCGAATCATAACTTCATAATTCCGTGACCATTTCTTCTCATTTTGGGCTCGTTGAGAACCTAAGAGATCCATATTGAAGTCCATCTGTTTTTTTGGGTCGTATAGTTTCTTCCTTGGGCTCGAAACAACTTCTAAACTCGGATACTCGCAGATGAACAAGCAGAAGAACCTCCTGTTTGAAAATTCATATCTTCCTGGTCTGAGTATATTTGAGGTTGGTTCCAATTGGGCTTGACTCCTTCTTGAGTGTAGAATTCAATAAAATTATTTTCATGGTAAAATTCCTCCTGGTTGAAGAGATACGATATTTTGACTGAACACATGTCCTTCTTGGTCCTTTGGGTGGCTGATTGGTGCAACTGGTTGGCCTCTGGTTCAACTACTTGTTTGATGTCCGCATCATACCCTCCTCCTTGACAAAGTTTCGACCTCGAAACTGGATAAACTACACGAATACAGAGCAAGTCAGGTTTCATTCTCCTTGAGATTCTAGGGACTTACCTTGTATTTAATCGGTTTGTTCTTTGATGGCACATCTCGTGGTTCTCCTTTCAGTAGGAACGACTGGACTACTCCTCTGTTTTGTTGTGGAAATCTGGTGGGTGGTGTTTTATCCTCTGGGCCGTCTGGAACCAAGATGTTGCTGATGACTACTTCTTGTTTCCTTTTCTCATGTAAACACCTTGTGGTCTCCTTGTGTGATCATCCATGTTGTCCTTAGCCTCTGTTCCTGAAATAAATTCAATAATTTTGGCAGGAAACAAGTGAACGATATCTTATTTTGAAAACTTATAATTAGAATAGTAAAGTTCAGATTTACCCAAATTGTTTCAGCTAGTTGAAGGATGGTTTGCTCTTTGGTAGCTTGATTGCTCTTGATGATACTTGTACCTTCAATGTGTTTTGGACAAGTCAGGTGTTGTTCCTGGTTATATATAAAACTTTACCATGGATTGGTCGTCCATCATCTTGTCTTGTTCCTGAACCAAAACCTTCTGGCAAAGACAATTGCATAAATCCAGAATTTGAAAGTTCTAAAGTAACAAGAGTATCACTTGTTTTACTGGGTTCTGGTTTCAACTTCAGTGATGTGCATCCTAATAACTTTCTAGATGAAAAATTTTCAGCAGAGTGTCCCTGTTATGACATCTATAACATGTCTGAGTTTTAATATTTTTCCGAATTGGAGGACTTAATCTCATTTGATGATGCTGGTGGCTTTTGCAAACCATTTGCCATAGCTTCATCTTCAGGCCGTTGACCTCCTTTGATATGGACTACTGTAGCCCTTGCCTTCTGAATTTTCTCTTGCCTTGGACGGAATGCTGGCTTTTTTGGAAGTTGTAGTGAACTCGGCTGTGAACTCTTTGCTTGCTTGTTTGTGGGCTTTTCTATCGCCGGCTCCCCTTTTGTGGGCTGTTATGGTCATTTCCTTGTGTGCTTCCAGTATCAATAATTTGTTTTTTTAAAGGTTTAGTTTAAGCAATGCAATGAATCGAAAAAGGAAACAAGAAAATAAACTAAATGCAAAAATCTCAAATATGGCAATGGGAGCTGGGGAAATGAATGCAAACAACTAGACTAAAAATTAAAATGATTTCCGTGGATCAAACAACTCATCTTCTTCTTCTTTAGTTTTCTTTTTATCAAGAACACAAAAATGGCAGAAATAAAAACTAGAAACAAAATACAGTTTTTATGGGTTTTAGTTTAATAAAATGCAAACTAAGCAAGAATGAAACTAAAAGATGATAGAGAGGATTGATATAACCTGGGTCAGGAGCTCTTAAAGCTCTGATACCAAAAATGATACAAGCCCCAGAAGCTAAGTGGGTGAGATGGTCGATGAAATGGTGGTGGTCGAGAAACCGAAGGAGATGGATGAAATACTGTCCCTTCACGTCCAAGTTAACCTGAAACAGAGGAAGATCAGTAATTTTATGAATGATCAAAATAAGAACATAAACAAAATGATAAAGTATGGAATGATGGATAGATAGAGATAGAAGATGATCGGTGATGGAGATGGCGATTGACTCTCTCGATCCGTGCGTGATGATTGACTCTCTCAATCTGTGATATCCAGGCTCCTGAATTACACAAGGACCTATGAACCACAAGCTCAGTAGACTTCTAATGCTTCTCACAACTTAGAATCTAAAGAACACTCTTTGAAAACAAAATGCTTTGCCATACTATCTTTATTGATTGAAATGTAACTCTAAAATGTACAAAGGGGTGTGCTTATATAGGGCACCACCTGGAGACAAGACCAAACGGTCATGTGAAGCTAAATGAAACAAAAATAAACAAAAGACTTAAATGGTGCTGATCATGATCGAAATGAAGCCATTGAAGAGATATCTTTGGGATTTTGTTTTGGCTTGAGATTCTTTGAATCTGGACAGTTTAAGGGGGTAAGACAGCTTCCTGGGAACCTTATGGATGCATTGTAGGGTTATTAACTCTTGCATAAACTAAGAGGAGTATAGCTGTTGGAGTTTAAATGCTTGAGACTCCAAATAAGGTAAGTGTTGCCACAAAGAGATCCTCCTGATCCTATGCTTGCTGACCCATGGTATGAACTCTTCTAGTCCTTCTGGATCGTTGGATATACTTCCCAGATGATAATAAACCACTCCTGGTCGCCATGATTCGGTTTGACTGAGATTGAACCGGCTAGCTCCCAATTGAGGCAAGTGCAGCACTTGTTTGGCCGGTTTTGGAGACTGAATCATAACTTCATAATTCCGTGACCATTTCTTCTCATTTTGAGCTTGTTGAAAATCTCAGAGATCCATCTTGAAGTCCATCAGTTTTCTTTGGGTCGGATAGCTTTTTCCTTGCGCTTGAAACAACTTCGAAACTCGGATACTAGCAGATGAACGGCCTGAAGAACCTCCGGTTTGTAAATTCATATATTCTTGTTCAAGAAGATTTGAGGTTGATTCCAATTGTGTTTGACTCCTTCTTGAGTTTAGAATGCATTAAATTATTTTCATGGAAAATTCCTCCTGGTTGAAGAGATACAGTGTTTTGACTGAACATATGTCCTGGTTGGTCCTTTGGTTAGCTGATTGGTGCAACTGGTTGGCCTCTGGTTCAGCTATTGGTTTGATGTCCGCATCATACACTCCCCCTTGACAAATTTTCGACCTCCGAAACTGGATAAACTGCACCAATACAGAGCAAGTCAGGTTTCATTCTCCTTTGAGATTCTAGGGACTTACCTTGGTATTTTATCGGTTTGTTCTTTGATGGCACATCTCGTGGTTCTCCTTTCAGTACGAATGACATGACTACTCCTCTGTTTTGTTGTGGAAATCTGGTGGGTGGTGTTTTATCTTCTGGGCCGTCTGGAACCAAGATGTTGCTGATGACTACTTCTTGTTTCCTTTTATCATGTAAACACCTTGTGGTCTCCTTGTGTGGATCATCCATGTTGTCCTTAGACTCTGTTCCTGAAATAAATTCAATAATTTGGCACAAAACAAGTGAACGATATCTGATTTTGAAAACTTATAAATTAGAATAGTAAAGTTCAGATTTACTCAAATTGTTTCAGCTAGTTGAAGGATGGTTTGCTCTTTGGTAGCTTGATTGCTCTTGATGATACTTGTACCTTCAATGTTTTGTGGACAAGTCAGGTGTTGTCCCTTGTTATCTTTAAAACATTCACCATGGATTTGTCGTCCATCATCTTGTCTTGTTCCTGGACCAAAAACTTTTGGCAAAGACAAGTGCATAAATCCAGAATTTGAAAGTTCTAAAGTAACAAGACTATCACTTGTTTTACTGGGTTCTGGTTTATACTTCAGTGATGTGCATCCTAATAACTTTCAAGATGGAAATTTACAGCAAAGTGTCCCCTCTTATGAAATCTATAACATGTCTGAGTTTTAATATTTTAGAATTGGAGGACTTAATCTGATTTGATGATGCTGGTGGATTTTGCAAACCATTTGCCATAGCTTCATCTTCAGGCCGTTGACCTCCTTTGATATGGACTACTGTAGCCTTGCCTTCTGACTCTCCTTTTGTCCTTGGACGGAATGCTGGCTTTTTTGGAAGTTTTAGTGAACTCGGCTGTGAACTCTTTGCTTGCTTGTTTGTGGGCTTTTCTATCGCCGGCTCCACCTTTGTGGCTGTGATGGTCGTTCCTTGTGTGCTTCCAGTATTACAGCTTGGGGTTGAGGTTGGGGTATAGCTTACGTGAGAAATACTCATATGGAACTGATATTCCTTATCTGGATTTTCCTTCACAAACTCCTCAAGTATCTCGAGTTTGAAACTCTCCCAAGTATGATCCGGTTCATTGTAGTACCATTGAACATACTGTTCTCTGCCCACCATGCATAGGCTGGTCCAGTGAGTCTCGTAGTGGCATATGATTCCTTTTCTTCTTCTGGAACGTGGTGCTTTTGGAACCAGGTTTCCAAGTCGTCCTCCAACTTTAGATAGGTGTTGCTTATTTGGCCATAACCTGAAAATTGTATGGATTGTAGCTCAAGCTCGATAATATTTCTTCCTTCCTCACTTTCAACTTCTTCCTCTTCAGAAAACACACGTTGGGATTCATTACCATTTGTTCCAGACTCACTTATGGCTTCCTCCTCTTCAGGCATGCCGTGATCATCTCCATGGATCTCAGCCTCTTGGGTGGACTGCCTTGCTTCATCATCACTGATTTGAGAGTCAGTTTCCTCATACCGTGATCCAAAATCATGGTATGGCTTCGTAGACAGTGTTTGCATTTCCTCATGAACAGATAAGGGCTCTGTACACCATGAATTTTCTTTCATATCTTGATTAGAACCAGGTCTCTGGTTTATCTCCTCACGCCCTGAGTAATCACCAAAGGCATCTTCTGGTTCTTGGTTCAAAGTCTCTTCATCATCTACATCAGTTTCTCCTAAACTGATAGGAGAGTTGGTGTCTTCACACCACAGCCTGCTTTGTTGGCCAGTATCAATATGGGTTTATCCTCCCATGAATCCTCATTGACGTTCAGTTGGAACTGAATATCTTCATCAGCTTCATGTCCCAACCTTTCTAAGTTTTTTAGATAGTTTTCATCTCCAGCCTCTTTCTGCCATGAACCACTTTCATAACCTTCATCTAGTTCGGATTCTCTTTTATACCAGTCAGTGTAGTGGTTGTCGCCATGGTAGGGGTCTGGTGGTATTGGCTCAGGATCTCCTTCATAAGGACTTCTTCAAAATCAGTGTTGGAGCAGTTGGACCATTGATCATCTCCATAACTACTTTCTTCATGAAGCATGGATTTGTCTTCTTCGCAAGGGTCATCTTCTTCGTACTCCATTGCCTTAAAATTGATGTACCTCTCAAGATATTTTATATCACACTTGTGGCTTAGGTAGCTGGTAGAGAAAATTAACAAAATAATGCAACTTATGTTAAACCGATAAATATGCAAACAATGAACCGAAATACTATAACTAAACTAAAATGATTTTTCTTTGGTTTTATGGATGCAGGACCGTGATGAACTAGAGAATTCTAATGAATACAATGAAAAGAAATTATGGAATGCAAAACTAACACATATAATTTTTTTTTGAGTTTTTCTTGGCATGCAAATGATTTTAACCAACAGTATGCAAATGATGTAAACTATGGCAATTAATATTTTTTTTTTGATTTTTTTATGCAAGCACGAAATATCAGCATGCGATTCTATGAAAAAAATGGAAAGAAAATGTAATGCAAACCTATCAATAATTTGTTTTTTTTAAAGGTTTTAGTTTAAGCAATGCAATGAATGGAAAAAGGAAACAAGAAAATAAACTAAATGCAAAAATCTCAAATATGGCAATGGGAGCTGGGGAAATGAATGCAACCAACTAGACTAAAAATTAAAATGATTTCCGTGGATCAAACAACTCAACTTCTTCTTCTTTAGTTTTCTTTTTATCAGAACACAAAATGGCAGAAATAAAAACTAGAAACAAAGAGAGTTTTTATGGTTTTGGTTTAATAAAATGCAAACTAAGCAAGAATGAAACTAAAATATGATAGAGAGGATTGATATAACCTGGGTCTGGAGCTCTTAAAGCTCTGATACCAAAAATGATACAGCCCCAGAGCTAAGTGGGTGAGATGGTCGATGAACTGGTGGTGGTCGAGAAACCGAAGGAGATGGATGAAATACTGTCCCTTCACGTCCAAGTTAACCTGAAACAGAGGAAGATCAGTAATTTTATGAATGATCAAAATAAGAACATAACAAAATGATAAAGTATGGAATGATGGATAGATAGAGATAGAAGATGATCGGTGATGGAGATGGCGATTGACTCTCTCGATCCGTGTGTGATGATTGACTCTCTCAATCTGTGATATCCAGGCTCCTGAATTACACAAGGACCTATGAACCACAAGCTCAGTAGACTTCTAATGCTTCTCACAACTTAGAATCTAAAGAACACTCTTTGAAAACAAAATGCTTTGCATACTATCTTTATTGATTGAAATGCAACTCTAAAATGTACAAAGGGTGTGCTTATATAGGGCACCACCTGGAGACAAGACCAAACGGTCATGTGAAGCTAAATGAAACAAAATAAACAAAAGACTTAAATGGTGCTGATCATGATCGAAATGAAGCCATTGAAGAGATATCTTTGGGATTTTGTTTTGGCTTGAGATTCTTTGAATCTGGACGGTTTATGGCAATGGGAGCAGGATCGTGATGAACTAGAGAATTCTAATTAATACAATGAAAAGGAATTATGGGATGCAAAACTAACACATATAATTTTTTTTTGAGTTTTTCTTGGCATGCAAATGATTTTAACCAACAATATGCAAATGATGTAAACTATGCAATTAATTTTTTTTTTGATTTTTTTATGCAAGCACGAAATATCAGCATGCGATGCTATGAAAAAAAATGGAAAGAAAATGTAATGGAAACCTATCAATAATTTGTTTTTTTTAAAAGGTTTTAGTTTAAGCAATGCAATGAATCGAAAAAGGAAACAAGGAAATAAACTAAATGCAAAATCTCAAATATGGCAATTGGAGCTGGGGAAATGAATGCAAAACACATAGACTAAAAATTAAAATGATTTCCGTGGATCAAAACAACTCAACTTCTTCTTCTTTAGTTTCTTCTTATCAACAAGAAAACAAAAATGGCAGAAAGAATAAAACTAGAAAACAAAAGACAGTTTTTATGGGTTTTTTGGTTTAATAAAATGCAAACTTAGAAAGAATGAAACTAAAAGATGATAGAGAGGATTGATAAACCTGGGTCAGGAGCTCTTAAAGCTCTGATACCAAAAATGATACAAGCCCCAGAAGCTAAGTGGGTGAGATGGTCGATGAAATGGTGGTGGTCGAGAAAACCGATAGGAGATGGATGAAATACTGTCCCTTCAACGTCCAAGTTAACCTGAAACAGGAGGAAGATCAGTAATTTTATGAATGATCAAAATAAGAACATAAACAAAATGATAAAGTATGGAATGATGGATATATAGAAGATAGAAGATGATCGGTGATGGAGATGGCGGGATAGATGGCGATTAACTCTCTCGATCCGTGCGTGATGATTGACTCTCTCATCTGTGATATCCAGGCTCCTGAATTACACAAGGACCTATGAACCACAAGCTCAGTAGACTTCTAATGCTTCTCACAACTTAGAATCTAAAGAACACTCTTTGAAAACAAAATGCTTTGCATACTATCTTTATTGATTGAAATGTAACTCTAAAATGTACAAAGGGGTGTGCTTATATAGGGAACGACCTGGAGACAAGACCAAACGGTCATATGAAGCTAAATGAAACAAAAATAAACAAAAGAACTTAAATGGTGCTGATCATGATCGAAATAAGCCATTGGGGAGATATCTTTGGGATTTTGTCTTGGCTTGAGATTCTTGAATCTGGAAGGTTTAAGGGGGTAAGACAGCTTCCTGGGAACCTTATGGATGCATTTTAGGGTTATTAACTCTTGCATAAACTGAGAGGAATATAGTTATTTGCGTTTAAATGCTTGAGACTCCAAATAAGGTAAGTGTGGCCACAAGAGATCCTCCTGATCCTATGCTTGCTAAGCCATGGTAAGAACTCTTCTACTCCTTTTGGCCAGGGATTTGTCTTGCAATTAATGAAACTTCTGGATGAAAATTGTAATTTCTCAAGCCTTCACCAATTCTGCTGTCGACTTGGCTATCGATCGACACCACAGTGTGTGACATCGATGGATGGTCCCTTCATTAATATGGATCCGACTCTAAGTTTCTGCTGAGCATCCTAAATGCTCCAAAATAGCCCAAAAGCTCCAATTGCTTCCAATGAATACCTGAACCTATGAATACTCTAAAATAATACCAAATGCATATAAATGATTCTAAAAGTACATTATATATTATAGATAAAATAGCTAAAATCCATGGTATATCAAATCCCCCAGACTGAACCTTTTGCTTTTCCTCAAGCAAACAAAGCATGTGTAAGAGGTTTTGAAAAGCGATGACTCACATAATGTCTAAGTATAACTGTCACCTACTTTGTTGCAACCACATCCTATCAAGTCTATCACAGAGAACTTTATACACCCTATCCTAGTTTAGTAACCAAATCCATTCTACCAACAATTTAGCGAATACTAGTCTGACTCACCCTCTACTGATTTCATTTCTTTGCATAAAATAAAACTGCAGGTTTTACTTGGAGGGTATCGATCAAAGGACACGTGGATTCTTACCTCTGCAGTTCTGGAAAACTAGGTACAAAATCTTTTCTGATCCCTTCCTTCCCTCTTCTCTCTGTTCTCTGTATCTTTTTGAATCTCAAACTTAATGGACAATGATACTGATACAGTCCATCTTGCCATCTCATTTTCGATTTTTTTTTTAAAACAAAGTTGTAGGAGAATAGTGGGGTCATCAATAATGTACTTACCCCTCGCTTCAAATAATATGTGATCGTTCCTTCGAATTATTAATAATGGGGTCATCGGTAATATACCTACCCCTATGCATCTTGGGAAGTCATCTCAATCTATTAATACTTAAATAGATGCTGAAGAGAGAGAGAGAGAGAGAGAGTTGGGAACAAGAGGTGAAATGACTTGTAGCTACAGACTTGCAGAAGGAATCCGGTCTAGTGCATACCAAGCCCCAAAGAAAGAAAATAATGTCAGGATTAGTGTTGGAAATCAGCTTCGGTTCCATCAAAATTTCTAAGCAAGTGTGATATAGTGGTAGGATGATCCACTTTGGTATCTCTAGAAACTTTAAACAACCTTTTAAGAATGGTGCTAAAGTTTGGTTAGTCAATAATAAATCTTGATCATAGTCTTCTTCTTGACCCAATAAAACTTTTCAAAAAACTTGTAGAAAAACCTTATATAATTATAGAAATACAATTCAAAAACAAATAGATAGCATTAGAGAACCACTCCCCCAGACTTAAATTACACTGTCCCAGTGTAATTTGTCTCTGATTGGTGTAGGAGAAATTAAATCATAAGGAAACAGTGTTAGCGATAATCGAATGTACCAACTCTATTAGGAGTATCGATTGATGGTAGTAGGTGAGCGTCGACCGATGATAAAACAATCACCATCGATCGACGGTGTATGGGGGCATCGATCGATGGTGTATTCGAAATATCGGGTAAACCTTCAAAATAGAATAAACCCTAAAGTAAGTAGTAGTATAAATAATGTCAAAAACTCGTTACTCTTTGTTGTGCGCCATTGTTCGACAGCAACAAGAAGTCGTTGATCGATGCTAAGCTGACAGAATAAATCGTGTGTGTCTACTCTCCATTCTGATCATCTCTCTTTGTGTTAGCTTTGGTAGACAGTCAGCCACACGTTAAAAAACATCCAAACAGCAATAAATAAGTAGTCTAAATCCAAATGCAACAACAAAAATAAATATGAGTATAAGTCTGAAAGTAAAATGAAATAAAAGACGAAGGAGTATCGAAGGGACTACTCCTCGTCTGAGGTATCCGTATCATGCTGCTGGTGCTGTGGTGCTTCTCCCGTGGCGATCTGGCTCTGGTCCTGGGACGGCTGAACACTGGCACCGGAGACATCGTCTCCACCCTGGCCCATATCTCTCTAAGTGCGTACTATGACCCGCTGGAAGACACCATGGCCGTTGATGGGGAACTCCGGGATCTGAGGGAAAGCTGGGAGAGATGGAGGTGGCTGTGCTGGTGCGTCCGCTGCGACCTGGTGGGCTGGTCTGAGACCTCCTCTGCGTCTGACCCTGGAGAGGTGCCGTGTGGAGATGCTTCTCTGCTGATCGGAAGTCGAGGGGCTGGGGATCATCAACGAAGTCAGTCACCTCGTGCGTTGGGAGCTCTTATCATTCGAGGCCAATCATCATCCAAAACGGACCAATATCGTCCCTCTTCAGCCACTGGGTCCTCGTCAGTGGACCCTCATCCATGAACCGTAGCTCTCTCTACACCGAGACTCCTCGTCAAGTGGGATGACGAACGTCCATCTGAGTGGCTGAGCCGGAGTCAAAATGGCCTATCCCGATGAGGCCCAAAAGGTAGGCAGACCAGGGAAAGCAGCGACTGAACATGCGCTGGTACCGGATGTCGAAGGTATAAATCTCACATAACTGCGGGATGGGGATCCGGTACCCGGATGCCTCTGATGAGAAAATTTAGGGTGGCCTCATGCGCCACCTTCACCCTAGGGCTCTTGTAGAGCACCCAATTCGTAGCTCATGCACCATCTGTCTAAATCCACGTAGAGCCCTAGCTTCTTCAGAGTTCGCTTATCAACAAACTTGGTGGGCTCAATGGTAACGCTTTGCCAAGCGTTGTATTAGAGGATGCAAAATCAACCACACCTTTCCCACAGGACGATATGTGCATTCCATTAATGCACTACTTTTCGAGGGTTGGGATAATCCTCGAATGTCACAAGTAAGTCCTCCTCCCCTTTTGGCCTTGGGTCTCAGTATGGGGGACCCCATGGTGGAGCACTGAAGCTACCGGTCTCGTATAATGATTTTTTTTGCGCTTCTCGTCCATCTTGAAGATTGAGTGATTGAATGAACTAAATAGGTAGAAAGGGAAAAAATCGAGTGATCTAGACTAAAAAAACGAGCAAAATCGGCCAAAATTTGGGATAGAATTCGAGTGTGTCCTTGCGTGTGTTTTGGCGGTTTTGGAGAAAAGTGATTTATGAATCGGTGTCGTGTCAAGTTAACCTACTCGACACACGACCGTCGATTGACGGTCCTATAGGGGCGTCGATCGATGGTCTACTTGTAAATGCATAATTATATATATATATATATATATTATATACTATATATAATATCATATATATATATATATATATATATATATAATATATATATATATTATATATTATATATATATATATATATAATATATATATATATATATATATATTAGTAATTAGTTAATTATTGCGATTTTCTTATTTTTGTTTTATTTATGTTATTATTATTATTCATTATATTTATTTATTTATTTTTATTATATATATTATTTTATTATTATTTTATTTTCTATATACTTTTTTTAGTAATAGTGGGTTGCCTGCCACTCAACGCTTGTTTAAAGTCGTTGCTTGACGAAAAAGGGTTTATCATTCGGGGTTAGGCACCTCGAGACACATAGTCAAAGTATGTGAAATTTCAGCTCTAGCCCAGTAATGTTTCACTCGCTGCCCATTCACCATGAAATCATCTCCATTAGGATTAAATAGGATAATTGTCCCGTAAGGCGTAACTTCTTTAATGGTGAAGGGTCCGGACCAACGAGAACGCATTTTTCCAGGAAACAGAGTTAACCGAGAGTGGTATAAGAGTACTTGATCGTTCGGTTTGAAATGCCGTAAAACTAATTTTCTTGTCGTGATAGGCTTTCGTTCTTTCCTTGTACAGTTTCGAGTTCTCGTAGGCGCGATATCTGATTTGTCGAGCTCATTTAGTTAAATTAATCTCTTTTCTGATGGCGGGTTTAGCATCAAAGTTTATCTTTTTTATGTCCCATTGGGATTTATGCGCTAGTTCTACAGGAATATGGCAGGCTTTTCCATAGATTATGTGGAATTGGGTAGTTCCTAATGGTGTTTTAAACTCTGTTCGGTATGCCCAAAGTGCATCATCTAAAATCAAAGACCAATCTTTACAGGTTGATCCTACCGTCTTTTCTAAAATTTCTTTGATCTGACGGTTGGATACTTCTACTTGTCCGCTGGTTTGAGGATGATAGGGTGTAGTTACTCGATGGTGAACTCCATGTTTCTTGAGTAGTTTTTCGAACACTTTGTTAATGAAGTGGGTACCTCCATCGCTTATTACGATTCACGGAACTCCAAATCTGGGAAATATAATACTCTTAAAGAGTTGAAAGACTACGGCATCATCATTTTTTGGGGTTGCTATTGCTACCACCCATTTAGATACATAGTCTACAGCGACCAGTATATATTTATTTCTGTGTGAAGAAGGAAAAGGGCTCATGAAATCGATGCCCCAGCTATCAGACACTTTTCTGACTTTTCCTCTTCTTTGGCATTGGTCACATTTTTCTACGTAAGCTTGAGCATCGCGGAACATAGTTGGCCACCAAAAGCCTGCTTGTAGGATTTTTGACACTGTCTTAAAAGTAGCGAAATGTTCTTTTCGCTTTAGGCAACACACCGTCTGTATATGCCGTCATAATAATATTTGTAAAGATAAGGTTCATCCCAGTGATATCTCCAGATTTCTCTCAAAAATTTCTTTTTGTGATATTTGAAGAGTTCGGGTTCTACTTCGACCGCAAGATAGTTTATTATATCTGTGTACCAATGTCTATCAGTGGTGTTGAGTGCACACACCCCCCGACTCAAACCTCTATCTCTGGGAGAATCTTTATTTGGGATCGAATGGTTAAAACTGACGTTGATATTTATTGGAATGATTATTTCATCATCCTTTGCAAATGTATCGTCGACCGACGATATATGGGAAGAATCGATCGATGCTCTACGACCATAATCATTCGATGGGCTTAGCATGGTGTCGATCGATGACACTTCATGTGGCGAACTAACTCTACCAATGAAAGTCGATTCTGCTAAGTAGACATTTTCTGTGGCTAAGAAATCATCTATAGGGATGTCGTCATCTATTCTTATTCATGATAAGTGATCTACGGCTCCGTTTTCTACTCCTTTCTTATCTTTGACTTCTATGTCAAATTCTTGGAGAACTAGTATCCATCGTAGATTTCTCGGCTTAGTGTCCTTTTTATTCATTAAGTATTTTAATGGCCGCGTGGTCGGAGTGAACTACTACTTTTGAAACCGACTAGATAGTAACGAAATTTCTCGAAGGCGAATACCACAACCATAATTTTTTTTTACGTTGTCGCATAATTGCGTTGCGCATCGTCTAGATTTCTGCTGGTGTAGTATATAAGATGCAACTTTTTTGTCTTTCTTTTGTCCAAGTACTGCGCCTACAGCGCAATTGCTGGCATCACACATGATTTTGAATGGTAGATCCCAGTCTGGTGCTTGGACAACGGGGCAGGATATGAGCGCTAATTTAATTTATTTGAAGGTGTTGAGACATTCAGGTGCAAAATCAAATTTCACCTCTTTGCACAGGAGCGCAATGAGGGGTCTAGCGAATTTGCTAAAATATTTTATGAATCACCTATTGAATCGAGCATGTCCTAGAAAACTTTTAACGTCTTTGACATAAGTGGGTGGAGGCAGTCCAGTCATTACTTCAATCTTTGCCTTGTCCACCTCAATTCCGGCTGCTGATACCTTTTGTCCCAAGACAATTTCTCTGTTAACCCATAAAATGGCATTTTCCCAGTTTAAAACCAGAATTTTCTCTTCGCATCTAGCTAGGACCTTACATAGGTTATCGAGAAAAGTTTTAAATTTTGGACCATATACCTAGAAATAATCCATTAAAACCTCCATGAAGTCTTCGATCATATCGGTGAATATCGACATAATGCATCTTTGGAAAGTCACAAGGGGGTTACAGAGTCCGAATGGCATCATGCGATATGCGAATGTTCCATAGGTACAGTAACGGTGGTCTTTTCTTGATTGTTCGGATGGATGGGAATCTGAAGAATCCGGAATACCGGTCTATAAAACAATAGTATTCGTGCCATGCAAGTCGTTCTAACATCTGATCGATAAAGGGTTAAGAGAAATGATCTTTTCGTGTGGCAGCATTTAGTTTCCTGTAATCGATACACGTTCTGTGTCCAGTGACAGTTCTAGTAGGGATCAATTCATCTTTGTCATTCGTTACTACAGTGATTCCTCCTTTCTTTGGGACAACATAACCGCACTGACCCTGTTTCTGTCTAAGATCGGTTAAATAACGTCTGCTTCTAGAATTTTCATGATTTCCTTTTAACTACTTCCTTCAGGTTGGGGTTCAATCTCCTCTGATGCTCTATGGATGATTTGGATTTATCATCAAGGGTGTATCCTATGCATGCATAAATCGGGAGAGATTCCCGAGATGTCATCTAACGAAAATCCGAGAGCATTGCGGTGCTTCCGAAGTTTATTCAGTAAGAGTGCTTGCTCTCCGCTACTCAAGTTTGCATTTACGATGACAGGATAGGATTTTTCGTAAAGAAAATAATATTTATGGCCGGCTGGAAGTGGTTTAAGCTCGATTTTTAGGTGCTTTTTCCTTGCTCCAATCGTCATTCACAATAAGCTGTCGATCAATGGTGATAGTGGGGTATCGATTAACGGTGGTCGATAGGTCGAGTTCGTCCAGGTCTACATTAAAAATTACTTATGTGGCATCCATTAACCTTGTGTATTCTCCAGTGCGATCTTCTAACGCAGAGATGTCGCCTTCAGGCTATGTGCGTGCTTTCTCTAGAGGTTTGTTTGAGCACATCTCTATGAACGATTCTTCTGCTAGGTAGGAAAGGTAATCAATATGATAGGTTTGACCGTCGATCAAAGGTTGTTTTATTCTCTTTTCCATGTCAAATACCATCGGTATCTTTCTGATGTTAAGGCATATACGTCCTTCTCTGACATCAATGATTGCCCCGGCAGTGGCCAGGAAAGGTCTTCCAATGATAATCGGGATTCGAGGTTCTCGCTCATATATAGTACTATGAAATCTGCAGGTATATCGCAGTTATGAATGCATACGGGCACGTCCTCAAGTACGCCTTCCGGAATTCTAGGTGATCTATCAGCTAAAAATAGAGTGACCCTAGTAGGGTTGAAATTCTGTTAGCCTGAGAGTAACTGCAACGGAATAAGGCATCAAAGTTGACATTAGAGCCTAAATCGCAGAGGGATGTCTGAGATCTCTCATCACTAATAGTGTAGTCCAAAACGAAACTACCGGGATCAGGGAGTTTGACTGGAGTTTTTCCTTGAATGATTTCGCTCACTTCTTCAGATACCATCATCACGCAGTGTTCTGATTCATGGAATCCTCATGATGCTGCATATTTAACGTACTGATTAATGGCAGACGAGATGTGAATGGCATTGCTTACTGGAATCTCGATGTTTACTTTGTCAAACGCTTTCTTGCATATTTCTTTTTCCAGATGTTTCTTCTCCTGCTTAGCATTTTTTTGGAGGAAGTGGCGGGTTTCGATTGGCAGATCTTTCTCCTAACCTGTTCAGTTGGTTCTGGGTCAGAGCGTTGATTGATTCTCGGGTCAGAGCGTCGAGTGATTATAGACTCGAATGTCGATCGACCGTCCGCGTCGGTAAGGGGTGTTGATCGATGTCTCCAGCGTCTGTGTTCTTTCCCGTAGGCTCAACAATTAATTCCTCAAGGTCGTCATTTTGGTTTAATACTTCAACTTCAGGAAGGATATCGGGATCTTTCTCATATGTTTCGAGCAGGATGGGATGCGATTTTTCGTTTTCATTTCATTTCTCGTATGTCTACCGCTTAGTAAATCTATGACATTGCAATGGCTCATGGGGTTAGCGTCTATTTTACCAGGTAAATATCCGTCCTCTCTCCTGATGGACAGAGAGTTACTCGCCACTTGGTTGTCGATTTTCTTAATGTGTTCGTTCAAAGTCTCACATTTTTCTGTCATCTCTGGGTATATAAGATCTAATTTCTCATTGGGGTCGGCGGCTATTCTATGGTTTCCTGTGAAGACTTCATTCATTCTCGACTTTGAACTTCTTTCGTGTATTGTTCACAGTATTATCGTAGCTGCTTGCAAAATTTCCAGCGCTTTCCCTAAATCTTTGATCGTTCATGTTCATCACATCAGAGAGCTCAACTCTTTTCGAACTCAGCATTGTCATCAGCATAATCTCGAGACAAGCCATGTCCATCCAAATGGTTGCAACTGCTGCAAGATTTTTTCTAACTCGGATAGAGTGCTTCTCCTCCGCGAACATTTGTGGTTCATTCTTTTTGGTGTCCCTCTTTTATAAAGCTCTACCTAAAGCTATGTTTTCTATCAGCCTTTTAGCAGTTGCAGGGCTTCGGGTGCCGAATTTCCCCTCGCTGGCTGTATCAAGGATGTTTGATAGTCTAGATTTAGTCCTCTAGAGAAAGTGTTGATGAGTTGGGGTTCTGAGAATCCATGTTCGGGCACGAAAGTTGGGTAGCTCTTGAACCCAGTCCAGGAGTTTTTAGAAAGATTCGCGGCTGCCTTGAACGAAAGTGGATATTTCTCTCCTTGCTTCCCAGTATCTCTCCTCATTCAAAGAAGTGATTGATGAAAGCGCTTCTAATATCTTCCCAACAGTCAGGGATCCTGGTGGTAGCTTCAGCCACCTCCTGGCGTCATCTTCTAGGGAGAAAGGGAAAAGCTTGAAGCGATTGAAATCGTCTTTCACCATGTCTTCTAGCATCTCGATGTGATCGTTCGGAAGTGTTAGGTGGGGAAACCACTGAACTGTTTTTTGCGTGCCATAATTAGGAAGTTGATATCAAGCTCAAAGCTTCCAGTATGGTTATCGGATATTCGAATCATGGACCTACTGGAATAGTTTCGGCTGGGCTTTAGGTATTCGAGCATTGACAATTGATGTTTTATCTCATTCTTTCGAGATTTTAGTGATTTGATTGGGGATTCAAGCCCCTTGATAATTAATTAGTTGGATTGCTTCGTTGCTTTTATTGTTTGTTGGTTCTATCAAGACTATTTTCTTATTATGAGAATCAGTAAGGCGTACTTACCTGCTTCCGGCTGATCGGTATCGATCGATGGAAATGGAAGGGTGCCGCCCGACAGCAGTGGACTAACGTCGATCGATTCCAGACTAGCTCCATCGATCGATGTTTGTTGTCCTGAAACCATATTCTCTCCTTCAAGTACCTGCATCATGAGGTTAAGGGAAAGAATACATTAGCAAATAGTAAAGTAAAAATCTAGACAATATTCTAAAGAAATCTAATGGCAATAAGAAAGGGTCCTCGGAAATGGCGCCAACTTTGATGTGGGTGTTTTTCTTTCACTTTAAATTAACCCTATTTCCCACTTTTACTCTCTCAAATAAAAGGTTCAGTGTAGTACTTAGGGATCGAATCCACAGAAACTCTAGGATTGCACAATAGACTTATTGTTTCGAATTAAAGCTGGATGAATTATAAAATAACAATAAAAGCGATTTCAAGACTGATTTGGGTTTTTAGGATTAAATTAAGAGATTAGACTAAGGGGAATTCTTAGGTATGATTAGATACTACTGGTTAATAGATTGCTAGGGTTTTATTAAGCATCGTTTTGAACTTAAACCTTAGGTTTTAGGAGACCGCTCTCGCGCATCTCAACTGAGTATCGATCGATGTCAACTAGATAGCGTCGATCGATGCTCATTCTAAACATTAATGGTTTGCGGTTTGACGGGTTCTCTAGACTTCCAATCAACTCTCGATTGTTACCAGTTAATTAGATTGTTTAAGGTAGATTACAAGTTATAACCAAATTCTCGCTTGCGCTATAGAACCCTAATTTCTAAGGTTGAGGTGATCAAGTTCAACTTAGTATTAAGAATAACTTAAACAAAGAACCAAGAAGATTACCCTAAACAACTCTATTAAATCAGCAATACATCATTACCATCGAATGACCCTAAATCTAGCAGTGAACTACTCAGAAATAGAAATAAGGAACATGAATAAATTCTGAATAAATTGGGATATAATAAACTGAGTAAAAAGATAAAGAGTTCAAGATCTTCTCTGTAATGATGATCAGATCTTTCTCTCCAAATAACTGTAGCAATGGTGTTCGCAAACTCTTAATTCCTCAAACTCCTTGTGTAACTTCGAAGAAAACTCTTTTTCTTTGGTCTCCTAGGCTTAGGTTAAAACTAAGATAGAAAAACCCTAATAAATAGTCTAAATTTTGGCAAGGGACTTATCTTGCAATAATGAAACTTATGGGTAAAACTTGTAATTTTTTCAAGCCTTCACCATCATGTTGTCGATTGACGCACAGTGTGTGACGTCAATCGATGGTCCTTCATAAATCTGGATTCAACTCTGAGTTTTACTGAGCACCGTAAATGCTCCAAAATAGCCCAAAAGCTCCAATTGTTCTAATGAATGTGTGGACCTTCAAATACTCTAAATCAGTACCAAATGCATATAAAAGACTCTAAAAATACTTTATATATTATAGGTAAAATAGGTAAATCCACGGTTATAGTAAGAAGTGACTTCGACAAAGGCCACAATAGAAGCAGTATCGATCGACACCATCATTGGAGTGTCGATCGACACACTTGCGTTTCAGAGCAGTAGGAGTTTGAAGTGTGTCGAAATATTTTTGATGGAAGCCATCACACGAGATCAGACAATTCTAGGGGAAAGAAGACGAAGAATTGGAAGAAGAGAAAAAGGACCAAGGGCTGTCATCAGTTATCATTGATTCCTCACTTCTCAGGTGGTGTCAGGAAATACAGAGTGCCACAGCAGATGCTTCGTACAGCCATTTTCAAAGCTTCAAGCAGTCCTTATTACTAAGATGATAGACAAAGGAGAAGAGTCTATGAACGCTTTCACAAAACGTGTCATGAAGCTGAAGATATTAGACATTGGGAATTGTTTTTTGAGCAAGTTCCCAATCTCATCCGGACTAACTCAGATTTCCAAACGTCAAGCTAATGACTTAAAATAAGCGCCGAGTAGGACGCAACCCAATATTTAGTAAGTTTTAATTTCATTTATTTATTTATTACTAATTTCATTTTGTATCTTTATTTACAGTTAAAAAAAAGACTTGAGGAAGTCAACCATCACACAACATCCACCGACACCTGATCATTGTCAATCCGCGAAACATCACGAGCATCGATCGATGGCCACTCAACTGTGTCGATCGACACTCACCATCAGCGAGCAGGTATACCTTTTTCCTTGTTAATTTTGGTTATTTTTTATTTAATTTTTTACAAATCTTAGACTATGTAACACTAGGGACAGTGTTGTTTAAGTCTGTGGGAGGTATTATTGATATTGTGTTTTATTTTGAGCTTTATTTTTATGTGTGTTTTACTAAGTTTTTATAGAGTCCAGAAGGGGATTATGCTAAGACTTTAATCTATTTAGTATCCAATCTATAGCACCATTCTCAGACTTGTTGATTGAGGAAATTACTAGATATACCAAAGTGGATCATTGTGCCATTAGACTACACTTGCTTAGAAAGTTTTAAGGAACTGAAGCTGACCTTCAACCTAATATTGACTATTATGCTGGCTTTGGGGTTGGCATACATTGGCAAGTCTAGAAGGTAAAGTCTGTCTGTTTATGACACCCTTCTCTCCCTCTCTTTAGCATCTATAAAAGAAAAGACTGAGATGATTTCCTGAGATGCAGAGAGGTAGGTACATTGCCGAGGACCCCATTATTCTAATTCAAAGGAATTATCACACATTGTTGGAAGAGAGGGGTAGGTAAATTACCGATGACCCCAATATTCACCTACACTTTGCCAAGAAAGAAAAGAAAAGAAAGAAAAAATAGAAAGAGAAGAGAGAAAAGAGAGAAGAAAGAGAAAAGAGAGAAGAAAGAGAACAGAGAAGACTGCTTGTGTGTTCAAAATAGTTTGCAGAGGTAAAATTCCCTGTGTCCTTTGATCGATACTCCAAGGTAAAGCCTACATTTTTATTTTATGCAAGAAATGATGTCAGTAAAGGGGTAAGTCAGACTGGTATTCGCTAAGTTGTTGGTAGAATGGATTTGGTTACTATACTAGGATAGAGTATCTAAAGTTTCTCTGAGATTGGCACTTATTTGATGTGGTTGCAACATAGCAGAGGTGATAATGATAAGTTAGAGATTATGTGAGTCCCCTCTTTTCAAACCTCTTCCACATGACTACCTTTGTTTGTTTGAGGAAAAGGAAAAGGTTATGTCTGGGAGAGTTGATAGAGACTGATATTTACCCCTTTTAGGCTATTATATCAGCCCTATTTGGAGTCTATTAATGTCTTTGGAGTCTGTTTAGAGTATTTTTAGGTTCAGGTATGTTTTGGAGACATTGGTGATTCTGGTGCCATTTGAGATGCAGAACTGCACAGATTCGTCAGATTGTTTAGCTATGGATGGAGACCTTCCTGCTGTGCGATTGAGCTGATCTTTCGACAAAAGATAGAGCGTTAAATTATCTTTCCAATTCCACCAGTTTGAGATCAATCTGACGGTTTGATCCAAAGCTATGCCTGTTTTACTGAAGCGTAGTATATCTACTTTGCGAGACGAAGCTATCGAGGAGATGATAGAGTGTCGATCGAAAGCACAACCTTAGTGTCGATCGACAGCACAACCTTATTGTCGATCGGCAGAGAGAATACAGGCCATACTTGTTTCAAAACCGACTTAAGCCCATAAGTCACCACATACTACCAGAATACCCTCAGATGAATTTAAACCCTATTTATGTGTTTTAAGCCATTGTTTAGGCAACAAGCTTTATTTGATTCATTATTCAAGGGTTAGGAGAGAAATGAAGAACTCCTTCAGAGTCCTTCTAGAACTCTTTTGGTTTTAACAGTTGATTTCTACCTTATATATATTCATATATGGTTTATGATTCTTTGATCATGTCTGAGTAGTTCCATCTGCTATGTTTAGGTTTTCTAGGGTTTGACGGATTAGCCAAACAATAGAACTGCTAGTGTGATTAATTGTGTCCTTCAATAGGATTGTTCTTACTACTTGTGTTATAGAGTAAATGACTAAAATTCTGATCATAGGATAGTTAGGCGCACGCGAGAGAAAGGTCTATTACTTGAACATAATCTCGTTGAGCTAGGTTGTTAGAAACATACGAGAGTTTCTCTAGGAATTCTAGTGAACATATTGATTAGGTCGTAATGCTTGACTTAAGCGACTGTCGATCGATTCTAATTCACTAGCATCGATCGACGGTCATTCCGACTTCACAACGAGAGTTGGAATAAGGTCTTATGTCATATGATTAGACTCCTACTTATGTTGGATATCTTTCTTTAGAATTCGAGTTCTAGGATTGTTACCCTTAGTATCTATACACTATAATCCAGATAACCTGAATGAAACCTTAATTTTGGCCCCTCTTCCATCACAAAAAAATCATATTACTGATTTCTTATTAATTGCTTTATATCATTTAGCCTAGCTTAGTCCGAAACCGATGAGTCTATATTGTGAGATATCGAGTCTCTGTGGATACGATACTTAAGTACTGCAATCGATCTCTTATTTTAGAGAGTTGCTCTTGGTGTAATTTGAGCACGTCAGTTCGGTAAGATCTTCAAGTACTCACTTGCTGGAGAGGCTTCACATTGGCTTAAGCAGCTACCACCAATCTCTGACATCTTGAACAGACATCAAGAATGCGTTCCTGCGCAATTTCTTTGATGAAGCGTGAGAAGGGGAATTGAGAATCAGAATCGCTACATTCACACATGAACCTGGAAAATCATTAAGAAGCTCTTGGTTCAGATTCAAATCCTACCAGAGACTGCCCACACCACGGTTTCAACGAGGTGCAACTACTTAGCACCTTCTTCAGAGGTATTGATCTGCAATACCAGATGGTTCTAAACACAGCTAATGAAGAGAAAATTCAGCACTAGGAGACTAGAATAAGCAACAAAAGTTATTGAGAACTTGGCATCTTGCAATAGCACCAAGAACACTGATTATGAAAGGAAGAAATCAGCTCCAACTTTAAGCAAGGAGCAGATAGATGAAGTCAAAGCAAAGCTGGACAGTGTTCAAAAGTTTCTCAGGAAGCAAGAAGTGAAAGCCATAGATGAAGAAGAAGAAGAATAAGAAGAAGATGTTAATTTTGTTGGTGGAAGCGGTTTCCAGGACAAGGAAATTAGAGTTACAACAGAAAATCCTATGGTGGCAACAGGAGCAATTACAACCAGAGTTCACAGCAGCAGAGGCCCAGCAACAAGAACAGGACCTTTGGATCTTCTTACCGGAACCCATGGCCAGAGACTCAGGAGAGCAAGTTAGAAGCAATGGTTGACAGAGTATTGGAGTAGCAGCAGCAGATGACTGTGAATTGCAATGGAAAGATAAATAGTATGTACATCAATCTCAACACAAAGTTTTAGACTCTCAGCACTCATGTCAAGAAGTTGCAGAATCAAGTGGTCCAAACATGTGACCCTGATTAAGGAGAAGGGGGAAGCTGGTCAAAAACACCACATCAGTGCATTGATAGGTTATTATTTTTGGCAAGAGGTGAAGAGAGAACAACTCCAAGAGAGAGATTTCCGAGTAGAAAGTGCTATGTCTTTTGGTAGTTCGCACTGGCGTCGATCGACACCCGTTGCTGAGCATCGATCAACGGAACCCTCAGAGTCTGTAGCTTCGTGTGAGTCTTCAAATATCAATCGACGTCAAACGTCAACATCGATCTACGGTCTTCAACAGCAAAACCAGTTCGTCTACCAAGTATGAATGCAAACTTGTTGTTACAAATCCGAGTATGGAGACTCCACAACAGAACACTGATACACCTGAGCCAGTGGTAGTTTATAAGGCAACATAAAGACACTCCAGAAGGAACGAGAAGATTCCTAAACATCTGAGCAGAGAAGCAACTGGCAAAGAGAAGGACGGCTTTTTTAAAATAGCTTTTAAAACTCCCATAGATACTAAATTTGATGAAGCGTACTAGACTTATAGATTGTGGATGTTTTTCAGGGAGTCCAAGGAGACAGATGAGGACATAGAGCGCACGTCCAATGGCCTCAGAGAGAAGCTGAAGCAGAGGATCACTCTAAGAAGAAAAATCACCCTGGAAAGTTCGTGGTTCCATGTTTCGTCAAAGGCCACGAGTATCCCAATGGCCAATGCAATACTGGATCAGCAGTCAACATCATGCCTAGAGCTATGGCAGAGAAGCTAAGCCTGAAAGTGGAGCCTTCTAGGGATTCATTCACTTTTTTGGATTGCTCCAAGGTGAATTCAGGAGGGATAGCCATAGACGTCTAGTGCAGATTTGCAACGCCTTAGTCCCAGTAGATTTCCATGTGATGGATATCAAGATTAACTAGAAATCTTCCTTACTCTTTGGAAAAGCATTCATGGCCACAACGGGAGCCATTTGCGACATGAAGACAAAAAGGTTGTATCTATCCTTAATAGATTCAAATAATTTTTATGAACCTGTTAAAGGCAAGAACAAGGCTACTCTAATAGAATTGGGTGAGGATCCATGTTTAATTGCTTCATGCTTCTGCAATTACGAGCAAGAGGAGGAGTCTGCGGCGATAGCATTGATCGATACCCAAGCCGTGAAATCGATCGCCGGCACCTACATATAGACACTGTACGGAACCCACCCTTCAGAATCGATCAATACCCAACTTCAACAATCGGTCGATGGTCTTATCATACAACAATCGGTTGATTTCAAACTTCAACCATATACCGACACTCATGCTACATATCAGAACAAAGAAGAAATTCTAGAAGACATTGTCTACACTGGACAGCAATACCGTGAGTTGGCACCAAGAACACCAACCCAGATTAGACATAACTTTACCCAGAAGAAGCAGATTAGCACGATACATTTGAGTTCTGGAAGTCTAGAGACTTCAGCTGGTTGAACAAAACCAAAGATCCAGCATCGACCGATAAGACACGTCTACCATCGACCGATGGTCCCATCGAATATGGATCGAGAGCTTTTTACAACAACAACCAAAGAAGATTTCATTTGGAGAAGAGAGGTGAGTATGGAGTTTACAGAGATGAAAATGGCAATGCACGAGCCATGGATGGCAGAATCATCAATATGTATAAGGAGGACATCATGGAGATTCTTGAGAGAGCCAACATGCATGAATATACTCATATATGTTTGCCAGAGTATGCAGCAGACATTCGCAGAGTCAGACCAGACACATAAACTTTCAGCAGACAAGAAGTTCAGAACATGTACAAGGAGTTTACAGAGCCTAGAAGATGATTATGGATGACTATTACAAGAGTCTTGATGACCTGAACCACCCGTTCAACAACAATATTGGCTGGTTAACCACGTGCATGGAATAGATGAAGCAGAATATAGACTACAATCATCAAATTATTCAACAACAGCAATCGATTGGAGTAGTTAGTTCAGCAACGACCAACGACAACACTAGGACATCGATCGATAGTCACCACACAACATTTAGGCAGAGGCTTGTAACAGAGAAGTTGTTGGAGGAAAAGCTTGATGGAGTTTACCTTTCTCAAGACTTGATGAGGGATAATATCTACCAGAGATTGGATAATACTTCTGAGCCCACATATGCCAGGCTTAACATGCTGATGGGATGCAATCAAACACTCCAGGAAAGGATGAGTACAATGTAAACTGCTCAGATAAGGATGGATAACCAAAGGAGAAGAAGCTATGAGGAGCTTCATTAGTGCATGGTTTCAGATGAACAAAGAATCTGTGGATACATGCTTTCCACATTGGCTCGATGAACCACCTTACTAGTCCAGAAGTCCAAAAGTCGAGCTTAAGACTATAACCAAGTTCTGAGTGGGAGGTAACCCATTGTGTAGTAAGTTTTAATTTGGTTTTTCATTATTTAGTTATTAATTATGGTTTTTATTTAATTACTTTAAGTTTTCAAAGAAGGCGTAGAAAAGTTTAAAACCACCATCGGTCGACATCAACACTTCACAATCGGTCGACGGATTCGATGATTTACCCTCGGTCGACAATCATTACTCACCAGCGGTCGACACTCCTTACGAAGTTTGGTAACTTCGACTTTCTCTCTACCTTTTACTTATGATTTAGTTTTTCCCTTAACCGAACCAGACGGGATAATGACTGGGGACATTGTTTTTTAAGTCTGGGGGAGGTTTGCTGATGCTTTTATTTCTTTTGAGATATTATTTGTTATATTTACTTAAGTTTTTTGAAATTTTTTTAATGATTCAAGAAGGGGATTATGATCAGAACTTATTTATTGACTTACCACACTATATAAGGCACTAGTTTGTGTATTTCTGCTTCTCTCTCTCTCTCTCTCTCTCTCTCTCTCTCTTCAGAATCTATTAAAAGAAAAGACTGATATGATTTCTTGAGATGCAGATGACCCCATTATTCTAATTCAAAGTAATGATCACACATTGTTGAAAGCGAGGGGTAGGTACATCACCAATGACCCCACTATTCGCCTACAACTTTAACGAAAAGAAAAAAAAAGGGAAAGAAAGAAAGAAAGAAAGAAGAAATCAAAAATAAGATGGCAAGATGGACTGTATCAGCATCAGTGTCCATTGAGTTTGAGATCTAAAAAGATTCAGAGAAGAGAGAAAAGAGAAAAGAGGGAAGAAAGGGATCAGAAAAGACTTTATACATGTGTATGCAGATTTTCAGGAGTTGAGTCCACGTGTCCTTTTATCGATACTCCCAAGGTAAAGCCTGCACTTTATTTTTATGCAAAGAAATGAGATCACTAGAGGGGTGAGTCAAATTATTATTTGTTGAGTTGCTAACAGAATGAATTTAGCTGCTATACTATGATAGGGATTATAGAGTTTCTCTTTGATTAGCATTATTTGATTTTGTTGCAATATAGCAGGGGTGATAGTTATACTTATACATTATGTGAGTCCCATTTTTTCAACCTCTTTCACAGGCTACCTTTGTTTTGTTTGAGGACAATCAAAATGTTAAGTCTGGGAGAGTTGATATACCTTGTTATTTACCAGTTTTAGAACATAATTTGGACACTATTTGGAGTCTATTATGTGTGTCTGGACTGTGTTTTAGAGCCTTTACAGGTCCAAATACGTTTTGGAGCATTGTGGAGACCATGGAGCTTGTTATAGTATTTACAAGAGATATCCAGTAGATGTTCACATTCAGCTAAGTTTGAGTAGAAGTCAAGCATCAAAGTCGATCGGCCCACTCGCAGAGTATTGGCCGACTTCAAGCGCAAGTCAAGATGAATTACGAGAATGTCCCTTGATGAGTTTTGACCTAGTTTATATGGGTTATGCCATTGTTTAGGTAGAAAGAGACCACATTTTATTTTACAGCTTTTAGTTTTCTTGCATTGAGTTTATCAGTAGTTTAAGGGAGAAGATCTGAACTCCTTCAGAGATATGTATTGGAACCCCATTTATTATTATATGCATTATATTATACTATCATGTTTTCTTTGACCATATCTGAGTAACTTACATGTTAGATTTAGGGTTCATAATGGTACTGATGAATTAGCCCCAAGATAGGTTGCTAGGATGAAGTAGTATTAATCTTTGGAATTGTGTTTAATTCTTGCGTTCTAGAGTAGTTAACTAGGAACCTGAACATAAGACATTGACAACTACGAGAGTAGTTTATGTGCCATAATCGATTTCATTGAGCTAGGTTGTTAGATGCATGCGAGAGCTGGTCTAATTAATATAGTGGACAAACTTCCTGTCTTATTAGCGTGGATCGAGATCAGGCCTTAGCAATCAATCAACGTGCACTTCTCTGTTTGCATACCAGAGTTCGAACAAGAGGGGTCAGACAAGTTAACATTTATCGTTCTCGCATATTAATAATTCCCTGTATCCTATCCATTATAATTCACTTCCCTGAAACCCTAGATCTACCACTTTTCCATAGTTGCATTCGCTTTAGTATTTTAGATAATTTCCTATTCCTGATAGACTTACAACCAAAACCACTATTTATAGTTCGCCTAGCTTAATCATTAGAGTTACATAAACCTATTGTGTGCCCTCGCTCTCTGTGATTCGGATCCCTAAGTACTGGCAATTTGACCACTCTTGGAAAGAGTAGTTCGTAGGATTAATTTGATAGATTGCATTATTAAGAACATAAACCTTAACCTGCACGCCAGTCCATTAACACAATAGACTATCATTTTCAGATTAAGATAGGCAGTAATGATTGTAAAGTAGTAAACAAAGCAGTAATAGAAGAGTTGTAAATGATGGGAAAAAGATGCTAGATCCAGGGATTTATCAGACAATGAATTCAAAACTATAATCAATGGTTCCAAGGGTTTTTTAAGGTTCAATTCCAGAAATAAAATGCAAAAAAATAAGCTATCCAAGTCACACTGAGGATAAGTTATCAAATGCCTAACTCTAATCAAACACCAACTCTCGTTGCGTACTCGATAAATCAAACAAGCAATAAACAAGATTCGATATTGTTCAAATAAATCCTAGACCAACTCTTGCTGAAATATATATTTAGTTCAGCAAGATTAGATATCAGATATCGATTAAACTCTCGTGTCTCACGTTGATCTTATGATTCTAGGTTCTAGTTAATTTCTCAAGAAACTAGTGTGATAAAGAATCCTGGTTAGAAATATGATGAATAACCCTAGAAATACTATGATTAGCAATTTAAAATTAAGCTCATGAAATCCCTAAATCTAACAAGTGATCTACTTAGACATAATCATGAAAGAACAAGACATATTCTGAATAGATTGCTTAAATAATAATCAACGAGAGTTCCAAGAAAACTGTAAGGGAGTTCTTCTCTTCTTTTAGAATCTAAAACAAATCTTAGCCTAAAAAGTGGCTGGAAATAGATAAACATAGGTCCAAAACGTAGTGGGCTCTTTTTTAAATAAGAGAAAATTATGGACCAAACTGCAATTATGGGAAGCTGATAATAACTCGTTGGGAGCACATCAAGGGGAGTGTCGGCCGACACCCAGGTGGTGTATGTTGACACTATGCTATAAGCTCAACAAACCCCTCTTGCGCGTCAGACGGACTACTATTTTGTAAAATGAGCATAATGTTTGATCCAATCGTATTATAAACCTCAAACAGTGTAATTGGAAGTCCTCCATCCATAGATAAAATATTAGCTTCAATGGATCCGGGGAAGCACTCCATCCGTTGCAAAAATTCTGAGACGCATCTCAAAGACCTCCAAAATCTCCAAAGTTGCCTCAAAATGTACATGGACCTGATAAGACTCTAAAATGACTCCAAACACATACAATAGACTCTAAACTAGGAATTATACAATGGTCAAAAA
>CAJHQP010007008.1:0-34715 GCA_905132765.1 Moricandia arvensis | reverse complement strand
ATGATGATAAGATGTGGTAATCTGAAATAATAGTAAGGGCGTTAGGACGTTCAGCGATGAGCCTTTACCACCTTAGTAAAGAAACCATACCGAAGTGCCGCGCTCCCGTCAACAAACCGCGAAAACTAAAGAGAAAATTGGAATTGGCATCTTTGGCGATGACCGTGAAGAACACCTTATATTTCCGATAGATGTGTGCCATCAATAATGAGGAACCCATGCCCCACACTACGAAATCCCTTGGATAAGCCCAAAAGAGGAAAGCAATAGAGAAAACTGAAGACCAAACTCATCTAGTTAAGTTCTATGGTAGTACATACCATGGTTGTAGCTTTAACCTCTCCCAAAAAGATGGAAGGTTTAGATAGGAATCCTCTGCTTACCAAAACAGTGTTTCTAGGGCCGAATTTTTGCCCAGCAAATTCATGATGAACGCCGAGACCGCTAGTCCTCCAGACCACTTGTTGCAGCTGGGCTGCTTTAGTCCCTTGTTTGGTCACCAAAATGGACATAAACATGGCAATGACTTTTTTGTCGCTCTTTCTTTATTCGTTGCAAGACTCGAAAAGGGCAGTTGTGTCAAAGTTCTTTTAAATTAGTGTATAAACCACTGTGTGATTCTTTTGCTAGGATGCCCAGTGCATAAATTTAGTATCTGCAAACTGAAAACAAAAGAATATCTTGTGGTTCGGTTTGCGAACTGAAACTGGTTCCTTTATAAGATTACTAAAGCAATTTGACAGTCTTGTGTTGCATATAGCTTCCCGATATAGTTCCCACTCGCGTTTCGTCCCATTTTACAGGTACATGATCAGCTCATATAATCGCGAAGGAGTGGGAGTCAAATTCCTCATCACTAATTTTGAGAGTGGCCTGTCTCACGAACTGTTGGGGTGAGTTTGCCATTCGTACAATTGTGACACAGGATGGATGTCTAATGCGTGTACATGTGATCGACTGAGCGTGTTGTCGACGTGGTGGAGACTCCCGTCTAGTGTACACTGAGAAGTCAGGTCTTTCTTCCACAGTCAGTTGCTCTTCACCATCAGGTGCTGTACGGTATGGTCAAAGCATCACTATGTGCAATCGGATGAGGTGTGGAGCTGTTTAGGACATGAATACATAGCCATAAGCTCGGCTGCATCCGACGCACCTACGAGTGTCGTCTAACAAAGGGTCCGCAAAAGTCCTTATCGTATCGTGAGCTGTAGCCAAATTCATGTCTGGGGTGAGAAGTTTAAGAGTAAGCAGTCTCTCTTCCTCATCGATCAGCCAATCGTTGGAGACTTTTTCCGGGTGGCTTCCTTCGAATATCTTTTAGCAATTCATCTATGCATGAAAGAGTGTTCGATCATCAAATGGAATAACTAGGTGGCTATTGTGATGGACCTTAGGAAGAGGATCATGTTCCCAGCAAAGTCATATGGGGCTGTTGTTCTTCGTTTATAGGTAAGCATGCATATCTTGTAGTAGTTATCTCATCAAACGGAAATGAAGGGATTGGAAGAAGGTTGTTGAAGGTGGTGAAATGGGTGAGTTGGGCTTTTAGGTTTGTTTGTGCTATAAAACGGTAAGGATTCTCATCTACTTCGCCTCCTTGTGTATGTCTCTTTAGTATCACAAAGTAACAAACAAATCCATGCTTCGATGAGATGAAAAATGATGAAAGAAGTAGGAGACCTTCCCATTGATGGTCAGAGTAACTGTGCGTTGTAGTGGCCGTGGCACGCTCTTTGGTGTTGGTGCCATGAACTCAATACAGCTGGAAGTGTCGGTCCGTGAAAGTGAAGAATCCTTGCGACATTATTTTGCAGATTCAAGCAATCGGGCATCCGATAGGCGGATTAACATGAACAATCCTGACATTTATCTTCTATAACAATTGGCAAAATCCTAGAGGAGCTCGACGAAATCTATTTGCCACGGGAATAACCATGCTAACTACATGAACTGATTATCCATAGGGACTGCAAGTAATTAGTATAAACTTCAGTTAAGTAATCAAGCTACTTATTATAATAGACCAATAGAAGACTAACGAGCTTTCTAAAAAATTGCCATACCAAATGATAATGTGAAAGATTGTCAGCTCTTAACAGAGATTAAGCTTTTTCAATTATTTGGAGAATAACAGTGGATCACGAACCTGATGTCGAATGCTAAGTGTGTTGGGACAAGGAAAGAGTGAATCGTAACACGTAGATTATATGGCATGGCAGCTGACTGAGACAAATGTGTTCCGGTAAGTGCGAGTGACGGCAACATGGCCGAGCCCTTAGTATGTACATGGCATTAATGAAAGAAAAGAAAGAGAAAGTTCGACATTGTGGTAGTGACAGATAGGGGAGCACCTGCTATGAAGCAACACCGGCTCCAGTCAGTACTTTAGCGTGGCGAAACGGTTGACGGATGAGAATAATAAATTTATACTAGGCTCTAGCTTGATGAATCTGACAAAGGAGCTGACGATGTTGAAGACACTGGTAAAGACTACGAGCGATAGACAACAAGCATATCCGCTGGCACACACCAACGCGGAAGTTCTCATCAACGAAGACGTGAGCAGTTAAAAAAGCAAGCAAGATAGAAGACATTAACATAGGGAGAGGATGCGGCAGTGATAATGAAATAGGCGCGCACTCCGGTTGGGGTCAAGATGTACGGTGCGACAATCAATGGATGTGATGTTGCCTATGGTCATAGTGACAGCTCTCTCATCCGCGGAGGCCCAAGCGTGCTAGTTAGGTTGAAGATGGTGATGTGTACTTCTGCAACTGAGGTAGAAGGTGAATCTCTTAGAATCGGCGCCCATATAGTTATGCGTGGGATGACAAGCAACACTTCTTTGTGACAGAGAGTGAGGTATCGTTCGATCCAATTAACTGGCTGCGAGTAATGGAAATGTACCCCTCTTCATTATGTTGATGGGCAGGGTGGAAGCGATAATGATGATGAGTGTGTTGGGGAAGTCATGAGATGTTTACTCCGGAGATGTGAGAATCTAACTTCCCCGACATTGTTGTGGTGTTGTTTAGTTCATCACTGAATCATGTGGTTGGGTAATTGTTTTGGTCGTATGCAAGCATCGAGGAGCTAAACGTTTGGTTGGGAAAGTGATAGGAGCGCGGCGAGTAGTAGTTACTGCGGTGACAGTATAAGTAGACTGAATATCAGCGTAAAGTATGGAGTAGGATATGTAGATGTGCTGAGTCCTAAACTATTGTACTGTCTCTATGTATGGCGTAAATGGAGTAATGGCAAGCAGGTAGACTATGGTACAGTCTGTTGTGGTGAGTCATAGTGACACAAGTTGCATCCAGAGTAACTGTAGAAGTAGTGAAACTATATGAGTTTTTATGATGTTGCGCTCATGTGTATAGTTAGATATGCGTGAGGCATAGTGAACTACTATAAGCATCCCAGTAATGGTACACTATTTATTTGATTTTAATCGAAGACGTACATAGTAATAATTGGTCATGTACATAGAAACACATGTTGTGTGTCCATGATGTTATTAAGTTTGTGTGTCTCCTGATTTGTGGTTCATCGTTACCTATTGTAGTGTTCTAGTGATGCATAAGGGAGAAATGACATCGGTAGGACGCTGGTACATCATTATTGTGCACGATGTATATCGGAGAAAAGTGTATGTGTTGCATCCATTGTATTCATGTAGTTGTGAGTCAAATTGCGATAATAGATGTCTTTGTCCATGCTGTGCACCCAAGTAGGAGTTAGCTTGTTGGACAATATCGTTGATATTGCTCCATATGTACACAAAGTTTTTGGTGTCCACGCTGTACAAAGTCTGATGGTGGCTGTGTGTACGCAGCTTGTGATGTCTGTTCACGTGGTGATTTTATAGTGATGTACTGTGATTGGTGTGTGGTGTTTCCATTGCAGGCTTGGCATGGATATAACAGTGGATGGTGCATAATTTTTTATGAGTGGATTGAAGTCATAGCAATATAGGTTTGAAACGATAATGTTGTTCCTAACAGACAATGTCTAGTGTTAAGGAACGAAGCGTCCTTCTGGGATGGAATGGAAGTAGTGAAAGCGCTGGCGTGCCCACAGGATGCATACACATGACAAGGTAGAGCAGCCAGTGATTTTCTGGAATGTTTTTTGTTGGGTAGTTATGACATTAATGTAAAGTGTACATGTGTAAGTTGTGACACTATCTATAGTGTATGAGATTGTCAGCTTTGTTGTGTCTGGTGATAGGCATGGCTGTCGTGTTCAATTGTAGCTGACGCTGGAGAGACGCAGGCTTCATAGACTGTTACCAGCTGCTGAGATGGATATTGACTACATTGTGTGTGATGGTAATAGTAGCTGTTTGCGGTAACGATATTATGTTCGTCTTAGTGAAGGAGAGTCATTATGAAAATGCCAACCAGAAAACTGTGAAGGCGTCTGTTGCAGTAGGAGGAAGCAGATGAACTGAACGTAGGGTACCATTGATGTGTGTGTTGTAGCATGTGTCTGATCGATTATTGATACTGTGGTGTTGATTTAGTTTTTGTTCCATGTGAGCAATTGTTCAGGATAGTGGTGTATCCCTACTGAGATATTGCACAATAAAGAGCAGGTGTGGCTGATATGATGTGACAGGGCCGTGAGAGGTATGTGAAATATGTTAGATAATAGTTAGAAACTATATTATCTACGTGGTTGTTTACTTAATTTTGATGCATGCGAATGTGCAGGGTTGCGACGCACAGATTTGGTCTAGGATGATCAGAATGATGATGCTGTCATGAACAACGCGACAGATGTAGTTGATAGTCAGTGATTCACGGCCCAGCTATTAGGATTGCTAGGCACATACCTGTAGACGGAAGAGGCACACTTAGTGCGTTGTTTTTGACAAGGATCTGTATGTGATCTCATATATACGCGTGATATCTGAAAGGGTAATGGAGTTGAATCTAGCAGCGTAGTTAACTGAACATGTCTGGACGCTTTGTATGAACACAGATGGTTATGATATCTAATACTGCAATATAACGCTGTTCAGGATGCATCTGATGCTGGTGTGGAGTATTGATTATTGACAATAAATTTCCCGTCGACCTGCGCGACCCACATAATTTGTGGACAACAACTGTAGTTTGTCGTGGTGATCGTTGATAGATTTGTTTCTGGTCGTCAGATCAAATTTGCTGTAATTTGTTAAACTGTTTGAAACAACATATGGATGTGTGATGAACTTCCTTGAGAGAGGTATAGAGCGGCTCTCTTTGAGGACGCGTGTATTGTTCGTTCCCCCTGGTTTGTAAAGCGCCATCTTTAAGGAAAGCACAGGTCTTTCAACGCAGCTGATGTGGTTTTTATCTTCACTTTCAATTACCTAGATTCCCACTACTGTCTCAAATAAGGGTTCAGTGTAGTACTAGGGATCTAATTCACACAAGACTCTACGATTGCAAGCAATAGATTTATTATTTTCGAATTAAGGCAAGATGAATATTAACAATACACACTATAAAGTGATCTTAAGATAGTTTGGTTGTGATGATTCAATTATAGGGCATTAGACTTAGGGAAAATTCTTAGGTAGGTTTGAATAATGAAGATTAATAGATTTCTAGGGTTTTATTAAGTATTGTTATGAATTTAAACCTTAGAGTTTAGGAGATCACTCTCGCGCATCTCAGCTGAACGTCAATCGATAGCAACAATGGCGTCGATCGATGCTCATTCTAAACTGTACTAATTTCGCGGTTTAATATATTCTCTAAACTTCTAATTCAACTCTCGTTGTTACTAGTTATTTAGTTTGTTTAAGATAGATTTCAGGTTATAACCATGCTCTCGGCTTGTGTTATAGAACCATAATTTCTAATATTGAAGTGATCAGATACAACTTAACATTAAGTGCAACTTAAACAAAGAACCAATAAGATTACCCTAACAATTCTATAAAATCATTTATACATTACTACCATTGAATAATCATATATCTAACATAGAATTACTCAGACATAGCAATAAGGAACATCATTAAATTATTAATAAATTGCATAGAATATAATGAGTAAAAAGATATGGAGTTCAAGATCTTCTCTGTAATGATAATAAGATCTATCTCTCCAATAGATGTAGCAATATGTTCCAACTCTAAAACTCTTGTGTAACTTTGTGGCTGTCTTTGTTTCAGAATAATAAGCTTAGGGTTTAACAAGGATAGAAAACCCTAATAAATAGTCGAAATTCGGCCAGGGACTTGTCTTGCAATTAATGAGACTTCTGGGTAAAACTTGTAATTTCCAATCTTTCTGCCAACTTCAACTTAGATCGACGCATAGTGTGTGACGTCGATCGATGGTGCATGCATAAATCTGGATCCGACTCTAGGTTTTTGCAGAGCAGTCCTAATTGCTCCAAAATAGTCCAAAAGCTCCAATTGATTCCAATAAGTATCTAGACCTTTAAATGCTCTAAGAAATGCCAAATGCATATAAAAGACTCTAAATATACTATATATATTTAGGTAAAATAGGTAAAATCCATAGTACATTCAACTCCCACAGACTTAACATTTTGCTTGTCCTCAAGCAAACAAAGCCTGTGTGATAAGTTTAAAAAACGAAAACTCATATACTATCTAAGTATAACTGTCACCTCACTTTCTTGCAGCCACATTCTATCAAATTAATCATAGAGATACTTTATATACTCTATCCTATTATAGCAATCAAATCCATTCTACCAACAACTTAGCGAATACTAGTCTGACTCGCCCCTCTACTAATTTCATTTCTTTGCATAAAATAAAGTGCAGACTTTACCTTGGGAGTATCGATCAAGGGACATATGGATTCTTACCTCTTCAAGTATCTGAACACACATGTAATCTTCTCTGATTCATTTCCTCTCTCTCTCTTCTCGCTTCTTCTCAGTCAATGTCTCCCTTCTTTTGAGGGTATCATTTTATTTTTTAATTGAATTAGATATTTGGATAGGCTTCCATGAATCAAGCCCTAATGGTTTTTGTCACCAGATCTTGTTCACTTCTTTTTGACCTTTTTATCTCTTTCTAGGATCATATGAATCAAGCTTTAATATTTATAGCCACCAAATCATGTTCGACTCCTTTTTTAATCTGAAGGGGAGAGAGAGGGGAATCAAAAGCACACAGACTTTTACCTTCCAGACTTGCAGAAGGAATCCAATCCAATGTATACCAAATCCCAAAGCAAGCAAATAATGTCAAGATTAGTGTTGGAAATCAGCTTCGGTTCCCCTAAAATTTCTAAGCAAATGTGATATATTGGCAGGATGATCCACTTTGGTATCTCTAGTAATCTCTGCAAATAAGCTTCTAAGAATGGTGCTAAAGTGTGGTTAGTCAATAGTAAATTTCTGGTCATAGTTCTCTTCTTGGCTCAATAAAACTTTTTTAAAAACTTATATAGATATAGATAATCACTCAAAAACAATAAAATAGCATTAGTAGACCTCCCCCCAGACTTAAATTACATTGTCCCCAGTGTAATCCGCCTTAGACTGGTTATGAGAAAATAAATCATAAGTAAACAGTGTTAGAGATAGTCGAATATACAGACACTGTTAAGTATATCGATCGATGGCAGAAGGGAAGCGTCGACCGATGGTAAACCATCATCGACGGTCGATGAAGAACGTGTGGTGTCGATCGATGGGTAATTCGAGCTATCGATATACCTTCATATATATAATAAATATTGAGTTAGGTAATAATATAAATAAAATTAAAAATTCGTTACGCTATGTTATAACACCATCGATCGATAGCAATAAGTAGGCGTCGATCGATGGTAAGCAGTCAGACTGAATCGTGTGTGTGTCTACTCTCCATTCTGATCATCTCTCTCTAGGTTAGCTCTATTAGACACTCAAACACATGGTAAAAATAGGATCAAACAGTAATAAATAAATAAGTAGTAGCTAATGTAGACATGCAACAAAAAATAAAGAAACATAACTAATAGTCTGAAATGGAGATAAAGTAAAGGAGTATCGAAAAGACTACTCCTCATCGGACGTATCCTGGTCTTGATGCTGCTGTGGTGCTGGAGGTGATCGGGCTCTGGTCCTGGGGAGGCTGAAGTACTGGCAACGCGACATGGTCTCTAGCCTGGCCCATATTGCTCTAAGCGCATCCACCATGACCCGCTGGAAGGTACCGTGAACGTGTATGGGCAGCTCTGGGATCACGGGGAAGGCTGGAGGTGGCTCTGCTGGCTCGCTGCTCCTGCTGCTGCGACCGGGTGCGCTGGGCGGAGATCTCCTCTGCAGCGCACTCTGAGGGGTGCAGTGTGGATGTGACGCTCAGATGGATGGAACACGAGGCACTGTAGATCATCAGAGAAGTCTGTCACTTCTCTCAGAGGTAATGGGATCATCCTTGGTCCCTCATCATCCACAAAGGACAAGAAGCGTCCTTCCTTCAGTCACTGGGCCCTCGTCAGGTGACCCTCATCCCTGAAGTGCAGTCCCTTCTCTACCGAAGCTCCCTCGAGACTGATGTCAAGGAAAGTGAAGATCGGTGTCAGGAGGCTCCCTATCATCTCCCTCTTCGTTCCCGAACCGTGGAAGGGTTTGTCCTTCAGGGACGCCAAGTGCTTAGCAAATATATCCCCCATGTTGACCTTCTGATCGGTCTCTGGTGGAACAAAGAGCTCGCCGTCTAGCCCAAATAATTCCCTGACGGAATAGTATAAAAGTGTAAGCTCCTGAAGCCGAACCTTGTTGGGTTCCATCTTGCACAACAGGGTGTTGGCAAGGACCTTTAGAAAGTAGTGCATGGTGGGGTGATGGACGTCCATCTGACTAGCTAATCCCGAGTCGAAATGGCATGTCCCAATGAGGCCCCAAAAAGTAGGCAAAACAGGAAACGAAGCAACTGTACAGGCACTGGTGCCAATGTCAAGGTCGTAGATCTCGCACAGCTACGGGATGGGGATCCTGTATCGGATGCCTCTGATGAAGAAGGTCATGAGAGCCTCGTGTGCCAAGAGCACCTGCGCTGTGGAGATGCACTGGATCACCAGGTCTGGATAGAGAGGATATGGATTAGTAGCCATGGTGCCTAATCCGAGCTATTGCACCATCTGTTTGAAGTCGGTGTAGAGCCCCAACTTCTTCAGGGTTTGCTTGTCAGCGAACTTGGTCGGCTCGATGGTCACGCCTTGCCAGGCGTTGTAATAGAGACTGTCAAAGTCGTCCCACTCATCACTCAGCCGACGGTGTGTGCATTCTCTTGATGCCACAACTCTTCGAGGATATGGATAGTCCTCGAATGTCACAAGGAGAGCCTCCTCTTCCTTAGGCCAAGGTTCTTGCATGGAGGACACCGTGGTGGATTGCTGGGACCACCGACCTCGTAGCATGCTTTAGTCCTTCGCTTGTCCATCTGCATATAAGAAAACACAACACAAGTTGGAATCGATGTTGACATTAAAGGAGCATCTGTCGATCGATGGTACCGCATGGTCATTGATCTACGTAACCTAATGACCATCGATCGATGGTACCGCATGGTCATCGATTGACATAACCTAATGGCCATCGATTGACGTCGACACATGGGCATCGATCGATGCTCTGTCGCGGATCAGTGTTCACAAAATCCAAAGTAATCAACTCAAATCGTGCAAATCATGTATAAAAACGATGGATAATCCCTTATGTAGTACTCTAGCAGTCTAAATCATTCTACATTATGACTACAACCATCAAAATTTGATTTTTTCTTCAAAACACTAAAAAGTTCCCTAAACTAAGAGATTTGAAGAACATACCTTGAAGATTGAATGATATAGAGAGTTTAACAGGTAGGGAGTGTAGAAATAGTGTGGTTTAGGTTCAAAACGAACAAAATTGGCCAAAATTTAGAGAGAAAACAGGTGTAGAAGTTGTGTGTGTTTTGGCGGTTTGGAGATAAGTGTTTTATGAACTGGGGTCGTGTCGAGTAAACTTTCCCAACGCACGACCGTCGATCGATGGCAACATAGGTGCATCGATCGATTGGTCTGGTAAGTGACTCCTTATTTAGTTAAGATTTTATAATTGCATAAATAATAAGTAAATATTAAATATTTGTTAATTATTAAAGTATTACTGCTAATATATAATTTTTTCTTTTGGTTTTTGTATTTTAACATTATATATTTAAATATTAATATGTTCGTAAAATAGTTGGTTGCCTCCCACTTAGTGCTTGTTTAAAGTCGTTAGCTTGACGGGGAATGGGCTCGTCATACGGGATCATGCATCTCTAGACGTGCAGTATGAGTATGCGGAATTTCAGCTCTAGTCCAATAGTTTTTCACTTGCTGCACATTCACCATGAAATCTTCTCCCTTAGGATTAAACAAGACAACTGCCCTGTGAGGGGTAACTTCTTTGATGGTGAAAATTCAACACAATTCAGTCAAAATTTCAACTTCCCAACATGATTTAGAAACTTTCTCTAGTCTAAACCACATGAATCAAGCAACAAAGGATAGAAAAATCAGGTTTCGATTTTGTAGGGTTCTTGAACCTAAGAATTTTGAAATTAAAAAACTTCATACCCTGCTTGGAATTGAATGGAAACTATGAAATAGACTAAGGGAATGAAAGTTATGGGTTTTGGAAGAAGAATGAGATGATTTGATGAAGATTTGAGTGAGTGATTGATGTTGGGTGTTGAGAGAGGTTCTTAAGTGTTTTTGTGTTCTTGGGGAGGAAAAGGGGAAAAGTAACGAGAGATATAGGTCGCATGGTAAGTTTTTAGGAAAACCGGGTGGGGTCCACGGGTATTGGTCGGGTTTGACTCGGGTTTGGGGTTTGATTAACTTACCTGGGGTTGTGAGAGGGAATGGAGCGGGTTGCTCCACCCGCAGAGATCATGCTCCACTGGTCGATCATTCGCGAGTAGGTTGCTCTCCCCGCGCCATGCACTTGCTTTGGATTCTAGGGGAGTTCAACTTCTCTAAGCAACCCGCTATCCCGTGCCATTCACCCTCTCTAGATTTAGGCCAGTTCAATTTCTCCGAGCGACCTACTCTCCATGCGTCATGCACCCGCTCTGGATTCTAGGCGAGTTCAACTCGCTCTGATACCCCGCAGTGCTCGAATCGGTCTTGTTTGGAGCGAGCGATGTACTCGCCTCGCTGCGGCTCGCCCGCTTCAGACTTAGCCATCTAGAGCGGGTACTTGACCCCTCTCCATTGAACTGCACTGGTCTTGTTTGCGACTGAAGCGGCCTACCAACCTCGTTCCAGCAATCCACTAGGGCCTAATGGTAAGATTGACCTAAACAACTCAGAACACAATCAAAAAGACCTAGAAAAAAAATTAAAGAAATATGTACAAGGATAAACATGAGATTTCCTCCCAAGTGAGCTTGTTTTAGTCTCTACCTTGACTTCCTTTCTTTGTGGACTAAGCGAGGTTGGGATCGGAGACTGGAACCAAGATTCCTCCCTCCTATGTTTCAGTCCCCAAGTAGAGCTTAACCCTCAGCCTATTGAATGTGAAGTCTCTTCCATACTTGATCCAGAACACAATTGCTCCATATGTCTCACTTCCTTGACCTTGAAAGGACCTGCCAACCTTGACTTGAGCTTCCCGGAAAACAGCTTCAACCGAGAATTGTAGAGCAACACCTGGTCTCCAACATTAAACTCTCTCTTAAAAATCATCTTTCCATGAAGAGCTTTGGTTCATTCCTTGTATATGGCTGAACTCTCATAAGCATCAAGGTGTATCTCATCATTTCACTCAGCTGAATCACCCTCTTTTCCTGGGTTGTCTTGGTGTCAAATTGAGAAGCTTAACAGCCCACAAAGCCTTGTATTCAAACTCCATTGGAAGGTGACAAGCTTTTCCATAGACAAGGTTAAAAGATGTGGTTCCCAAACGAGTTTTATAGGTTATCCTATAAGCCCATAATGCATCATCAAGCTTGATAGACCAATTTTTCTTTATTGTTCCAACTGTCTTCTTTAGGATGAATTTTATCTCTCTATTGGAGATCTCCACTTGTCCACTTATCTGAGGATGGTATGGAGTTGTCACCTTGTATTTCACACCATTCTTTTTAAGAAGATTCTCAAACAGTTTGTTGATGAAATGAGAGTCTCCATCTCTGATCGCGATTCTAGAAACTCAAATCTGGAAAAGATGTTGCTCCTGAACATCTTGAGAACGACCTTAGCGTCATTAGTTGGACTTGCTATAGCATCTACCCACTTCGACACATAGTCAACAGCCACAAGGATGTATGTGTTCCCAAAGGAGGATGGGAATGGTCCCATGAAATCAATACCTCACACATCAAACACTTCGACTTCCAGGATAGGGTTTTGAGGCATCTCATTCCTCTTGGTAATATTTCCTCTTCTCTAGCATGAATCACATCTTAACACAAAGTCTTGTGTGTCCTTGAACATGTGTGACCACCAAAATCCAGCTTGAAGGTGGCAAAGTGACCTCCATAAAATGATCCAAGACAATGTGCAATAATCCCTTTAATCTCTTCTTCAGACACTACCCGTCTATGGAATTGATCCCTACAAAGTATGTAAAGATAAGGTTCATCCCAATAATACCTTTTCAAGTCCTTGTAAAACTTCTTCTTAGCATAGTCCTCAAGTCCTAAAGGTTCCTTTCCACAAGCTAAGTAGTTCACCAAATAAGCATACCAAGATTCCTTCTATTTAGTTGCCTTAACCTCATCAAGCTTCTTCTCAGTCTCACAAAGCTTCATAACCGCCCTGATGGCCGTAATCTACTCTTCTGGAAGACCTTCATCGATGGGAATACCGTAGTCAACTCTCATTCGGGACAAATGATCAGCTACCCCATTCTCAACTCCATGTTTGACCTTTATCTCAAGATCAAACTCTTATAACAATAGAATCCACCTCAACAACCTTGGCTTAGCATCCTTCTTTGCCAAAAATTGTCTTAGTGCAACATGATCAGTGTAGACAATCACCTTGGAGCCTACCAAGTAGCTTCTAAATTCCTCAAAGACAAACACTATAGCAAGAATCTTTTTCTCCGTTGTGGCATACTTCATTTGAGCATAATCAAGAGTCTTACTTGCATAGTAAATGACATGGATCTTCTTGTCTTTATTTTGTCCCATGAATGATCTCACAGCATAATCACTAGCATCACACATGATCTCAAAGGAAATATCTCAATCTAGTGGTTGAACAATGGGAGCACTATTAAGTTGACTCTTCAGCTTCTTCAAAGCCTCAAGACACTCCTCATGAAAGTTAAAGACAACTTCCTTGCATAGCAGTTTTGTCAAGGTCTAGCTATCTTTGAGAAGTCCTTGATGAACCTTCTATAGAACTCGGCATGGGCCCAAGAAGTTTTTGATGTCCACTTCATTGCTTCTTTCTGAGATCTTGTGTCCCAATACAATTTCTTCCTTGACCATGAAGTGGCACTTCTCCCAATTAAGCACAAGGTTTGTTTCCTCGCATATTTACAAAACCCTACAAAAATTAGACAACAACGCAGCAAAAGAAGATCCATACACAGAGAAATCATCCATAAAGACTTACACAACATCCTCAATAAGATCAGAAATTATAGACATCATTGCTTTTTGGAAAGTTGCTGGTGCATTACATAGCCCAAATGACATCCTTCGATAAGCAAAGGTATCATAAGGGCATGTGAATGTTGTATTTTCGTGATTATTGAGATGTATGGAAGAGACATGAGTATCCATTAAGGAAGCAGCAATATGGATGATTCGCAAATCTCTCAAGTATTTGGTTAATTAATGGCAATAAAAATGATCATTTTTAGATGCAGCATTAAGTTTTGGTAATCAATGCACATTCTATGAAATGTTATTGTTCTTTTGGTATCAATTCATCCTTATCATTCCTAATGACAGTGATACCACTCTTCTTGGGAACTACATGCACAGGAGATACCCAAGTACTATCAAAAATAGGGTAGATCACACCAGCATCCAAGATTTTGAGAATCTTTTTCTTAACAATGTCTTTCAAGTTGAGGTTCAACCTTCTTTGGTGCTCTACAAAATTCATTGATTCATCCTCTATATGGATCATGTGCATGCACAAGGAGGGTGATATCCCCTTGATATCTTCAAATGAGTAGTCAATTATTTTTTGTACTTCTAAGCTCAATTAAAAGCGTAGACAATTCATTTTCATTTAGTTGGCTACTCACAATGACAGGATATGTATTATTAGTACCAAAAAATGCGTACTTTACACCAAGGGGAAGAGGTTTAAGCTCCACTTTGGGTGCCTTGAGCTCACTTCAATCAACTTGTTGAAGATCCTCTTGTGGGCTGGCTGAGGCAACATTTTAGACAACTTGAGGCAGCTCTTGAAAGTTGTCTACTCCACTCAGTTCCTTGTGAGAATCCAGCATCTTCACATACTCTTTGATTTCCTTGTCCTCAATCATTTGGATCTCTCTATCAACTGTTAGAGCATGTTGAAAATAGTCATCAAGTGCCATTTCTTCAAAGAACTCATCAGCTAGAGCATTCATAGTCTCAATGTAGAAGGTTTGGCCTTGGATTGTAGGTTTTTTCATAACCTCATTGACATCAAAGTGAAGAGTCTTCCCCTCTCGAAGATGAAGATCAATCTTGTCATCTCTAACGTTAACAATAGCTCCAACAGTGGCTAAGAATGGTCTTCCTAAATTCAAAAGGTCTTTGGGCTCTTCATCCATCTCAAATACTACAAAATCAGTGGGTACCTCACAGTTTCTAACCATCACTGATAGATCTGCCATGATGCATATAGGGAGCTTAACGATCATCCAACACTAGAGAGATTTTACACTTCTTGTAATGTGTAAAACCTTCGCAATAGATAAGGGCATAAGACTAACATTTTCTCCCAAGCCACATAGAGATCTCTCAAAGGACAATGGGCCAATAGCACAAGGTAAAGTGAAACTTCATGGATCCTCAAAAGCTTCTTTGGAACTGTCAACCTTTGGATAATGGCACTACACTCATGAGTAAGAACCACCATGCCTTCCATCTTCTTCCTCTTCTGAGTTATAGAATCTTTCAAAACTTGATATATTGAGGAATCAGCATGAAAGAATCAATAATGAGCATGGTAATCTGAACATCACTCATTTGTTTCTCAAAGGGTGCCTCGTACTTTTGCAAAAGTTGCTTCTTGAATCTCCCTGGAAAGGGAAGTATTGGCTTATAAGGAGGAGTGAATGTAGGTTGTGTTGAGGAAGTAGTAGCTTCATTCTTGTTCAAGATTTCTTCTCTTCACCAACCTTTCATTTACCTTTAGCTTCAACAATCTTTTCCATAATGTCCTCATTGGTCTTCTCGTCAACAATCACAACTTCATCATCTAGATTGATGGCGACCTCCCCACCTTGTTTCTCATCATCCTTAAGGAGAAATCTTGAAGGTAATTCTCTACTACTTTTCAATGTGATTGAGTGCATTGGTCTCCTTAGGATTTTGCTCAGACTTTCCAAGTAGTGATCCAATAGGCATTTTAGAGTTTGAGGTCATGGTAGCGAATTGATTCTCCAATGCCTTGAACTTGTTGTTGAGCTCGTTGTAGCTCTCATCAATCTTTGTGTGGATCTTCAGTTCATCTCCAATGGTTTTCTCATTTCTTTCTTGAGATTCTATGAGTTGTTTAAACATAGCTTCCACACTTGTATCTCTAAGCTGAGGCTGTTAAGAACTTCCTTGAGCTTGAATAGATTGATTTCTTTTAGAGAGGAAACCTAGAGGATATGTTTTATTGGGTGGGTATCCACTTTGTTTGTTGTTGTAGAGAAGTTTTTGCTGATAGTTGTTTTGGTATTTGGACTGGTTTGATAGATTTGGTATTAAAAGTTGGGCTCCTTCATGTACCATTGACCATTAGCATTAATCAAAACCAGCTCTTGTTGTCCTTCCAAACCATCAACATCATTAACCTCCAAAGCTTCTTCTTGACCCTGTTTGCCACCAAAGTTCACCTTTTCTTATTTCACTCTATTCAGAAGGAGCATGTCTAGCTTGTCTTGAAAAGATTTCAGCTATTTTCTTGTGTGAGAATCCTCACCACCTCCACCTCAGTTTTGCCTATCTTAGCCATCACTATACACTAAATCACTTTGTGTCATGTTCTCAACAAGTTCCATGTCATCTTGAGTTGTTCTTCCCAAGAAGAAGCCATTGTTGGTTTTGTCTAACATACTTCGATACTTAGGCAAAGCTCATCTGTAGAAAGTACTTAGTAACTCTCATTATTGAAACCATGGTGAGGACATTGTGTTAAGTATCTCTTGAAGCTTTCCCATGCCTTAGCAAAACTTTCTAGGTTTTTTTGTTGAAACACAGAGATCTCGTTTCTCAACTCAGTAGTTCTGGAAGTGGAGAAAAACTTGTTGAGGAAGACTCTTTTGCATTCTTCCCATGTGTTGATAGACCCCTGAGGTAGATTCTTCTCCCATAAGTTGGCTTTGTCTTCCAAAGAGAAGGGAATTAATCTCAATTTGAAAACGTCTTCGGAGATACCATTGATCTTCGTTGTTCAACATAACTTATCAAAGTTATCTAGGTGGTCTAGGGGATCATCCAAAGTAAGACCATGGTATTTCTTACCTTGGATCATGTTGATCAAACTTGACTTAATCTCAAAGTTTTTCTCCAAAGCTAGTGCTCTAATACCTTACCTATTCCCATGGATGTTGGGTTGGTCATATGTTTCAATAGCCCTAGCTTGGCGTGGAGGGTGTTGTAGCCTAAGGTTTTCAGCTCCTTGGTCATTTCCATCTTGAACTCTTACTGGAGGAACTCCTTGAGGGTGTTTTCCATGGTTGTCAGCTCCATAGACATCTTCTTTATGAGGGTTATTCTAATTTTCATCCATTTCTAACCCCAATATGTCCAAATGAATCAGTTGCTCTTGTCTTCTCTTTCTTGCTATTCTCTCTCTAAAGCCATGATGTTGTCTACTCCTGGAACAAGGTTTGTTCGTCCTCTACTCCTCAAGTTCACGCACCTAGTGATTCAAAGAGAAATGAAGAAAGAGTATCAGTAAACATATAAGAGAAAACACGACTTAGTCTCAAACAATAACTAAATCTCATTGTCAAAATCAACTTAGAGCTGGAAACAGCGCCAAATTTGATAAAGAATTTTACTATATCCTAATCAAAGTAGTATAAATTAGTGTCATCCAATTCTAAGTAACCATGATGCAATGATAATACATGTATGAGCTTAATTTAAGTGCTATTAGTTTTGTTGGTGTGAATAGAATTAACAACAACAAGCAAGGGCAATAACTACAGCTTTCAATCAATTGAGAATAAAAGAACCCATAAACAAGGGTATTGATTTTGGTATGAATAAGATCTAACCTAGAATGTTAACATAAACAACCAGTCAAGTCCTACAAGTGTAGACACAACTATTAAACTAAAACTTTGTCAAGATAAAAGTTCATTTGCTATCAATCACTAAATATCAAATGTCTTTGGTTTAGTTTAATCAAGCAATAATTGAGAACAAGTCTATTAACTACCTAAGCTTCCTTAGCATCACTTGTCATTGGTTAAGCAAGAAAAGAGCATTATCACTTTGGTTCAGACATTTTATCAAACATCTTTCGGGCAGGAAATATCTAAGTATCTAGATAAAAGTGATCAAGTCTAATCTAGCATTAGGAACAAGAGATAAGCATAGAACATGAATGATTTAACACTAAACATTATAAATCATCACTTAATCACCATAGATCACCCTAACCCATGAATTATAAAGGTAACTACTCACTAATAGACATAATGCACTCCAAAAACATAAATGATTCAAAGTTAATCATGTTTAATGATCCAGAATAATCAATAAACACAAAACAAGAAGATCAAAAGAAACTCAAGGTTGAATTTTTCACCAAAACGGGTATGTGTTGAGAGACAAAAACCATATTAGATCTCATATTATGTTTTTAGAGTATTTATATGACTCCTAAACCTAGTGGGCCCAGTCAATAAGCCTGAAAGGGTCCAACAAAACAAGAAAATTCGACCAACAGTAAAACATGCCGCGGGTGCATGAGGTCGGAATGGGTGGCCGCTCCGAGCCGTCGTGGGTGCTCTTCCCTGCTCCATCAGGTCGCTCCTGGTGGCTTGGATTATCGTGCTTGTGAGCGGGTGTCTTAACCCGCTCCAACTGGCCGCTCCGAGACGCCGTAGGTACTCTTCTTCGCTCCATCAGGTCGCTCCGGGTCAACCATCGATATGTAAGAAACGTGAGCGGGTGTTGTACCTCTCTTCAGAAGGTCGCTCTTAGACTCGATTCATCACTTGATGTTCCAAGCGGTTGCTCCAACATTTTTGGATGGTTGGTTTAATTCTGAGCCACTAAATGGCGTTCAAAGCAATAGAATCTAACGGTTGAGATATATTATTTCTTTTGTTAAAAATAGTTTTGTATTTCCTAACATATTTAATTGACCATTATTACAAATTCTAGTATATAAAAACCTATATTTATGTGTAAAATAATCATAATTTCTTCTCTTCTACATATTCATATCCATAACATATATATTTTGGTAAAATTTATAATGTCTATATATATTGATATTTGTGGACAGCAAAATCATGGATGGACGATATGTGGATTTAATAGGTAGTTGTATATATTTTGTAGATGATTTTTGTGGATTACATTTCGGCATACTGTGGATGAGATTTTGTAGACAAGGCTTCATGGTAAAGCCTTGTGGACAACGTTTTGTGAAAACATTTTTGATGTTTTCAGCATATTGTTCAAATACTTTCATCTCATGACAAAACAACATTCAAACTAAAAACTTTGCAAGTAGTAACATACATCACATATGCAAAGAACAAAAGCAAGCTAAAGTTTATACCGAAACTGACTTGTGTGTTCGTCATTTAGTTCAACGAAACACAGTTATTGAACCAAACAAATGCATATGACAAAGTAATAATGCAATCACATATACACATAACTTACACAACCTATACCAAAATCTTAAATTTTAATATGGATTTGAACAAGTTATAGTACACAAGTACATATACGGTTAACATAAGCAATAAAGAGCTTGTACCAAAACCTAACCTTTTTCAATGTTTTTGTCATTGACTTCAAAGGCTACTCTCTTGATCTAGAACTGATTTCACGTCCATTTTTACAGAGCACAATCGCTTGTGTTGTTGTGATGAAGTCTAAAAGAACAAGAATAAGTTAAGCATTCTACTTTAAAAGATCTAGAATATGTGCTTTCAGTTAATCCGAGGTAAATTGTGGTCATATCAATATGATGGGAATTGCACCAGATGTACAGCAACAAACATGGATCAAAAGAGTATTAATAAGAATTTTAGATAAGCATAATGATATGTCAGTGTACCTCAATCCATTTTTTTCTTCGTCTCCTCTCCATATGATCTTTATTCTGGGAATTCAGGACTTACAAAGAAGCAAAGCATAGAGTGGCACTCCATAGTCCTGACCAGCCTGCCATTTAGAGAGGATTATTTTAAATCAACTACTAAAATCTTTCGAGAAATATGTTTTAGATAAATATGAGATGGAAATTTCGAAGAAACTACACCACATAATCCGAGCCTATTTAAATAAGGAGACTAAAACAAAACTCTGTGTATTTCATCCAGATAAGAAATAAAAGAGTTTTTATCCAAATATTAAAAAAAAATCGAAAAAAACGTTCTTGCGGATGGATTTTGAGATAAATGATAAGTTTTACAAAACAATCTTCCATAAAACAAAATTCAAAAAGTTTCCGCGGAAAAACCTAATAGAAAAATCTATGAGGTAATCTTCTACGAAACAACTTTCAAAAAATGTTTACGGAAAAACTTGCGTCAAACAAACTAAGTAGTTCCAAAAATTCATCTAGCGATCACCGGAGATAATGACGGAAGAAAGGAACCAACACACGTATCGCCCTTAACACACTCTTTCATCGCCCTTATAGTCCTCTCATCGCCCTCAAACCTCTCTCATCGCCCTCAAGCCTCACTCATCTCCCTCAAGCCTCTCTTTCATCGCCCTCAAGCCTCTCTCGTCGCCTCAAGGCTCTCTCATCGCCCTCAAGGCTCTCTCATCTCCCTCAAGTTATCTCTCATCGCCCTCAAGGTTCTCTCGTCGCCCTCAAGCTCTCTCTCATCACCTTCAAGGTTCTTGAGGCTCAGTGAGACTCTCACTGTGGTCTCCTTTGAATCTTGATAGAAATGTCTTTAGTTTCGTCTGATTTGGAGTTTCCATTGAGATTTTACGATTAAAAACAACAAAGACTTGTTTTCTCGTAAAATCTTGAATAAACTAACGAAGAATATAATGGTTGACTTATAGCATTGATGTCTCGATTCAGTGATTCGTTTCTATCATTCCATAAGATCAATGATGTGGGAACCACCACCGTACAAGTTCATGATTTTTCTGTTAAAAATCGTAAAAACGTTATCGAAAAATGGCCCGAGAAGATCTAAAACGCGACAAAAGCTCACTTATGATTCGAAGCGAGAATATGCCCAAAGTTCAGGGATTATTTATACGATTTGGGTAAAGATAAATGTAAAAGAAGATAAATGCAAAACTTCCAAGATAAACATGGAGGTTGAGAAGATAAAGAAAACTTATGCAAAGAGATAAACTCGAATCACGGGCAGAAAGGAAAGATGGCCGACCTTGGAGGCATATATAAGGAGAGCCAAGGCGAGGAGCACAAAAGAGGATTTTTAAACTTTAACTTTTTGCATTTTGAAACTTTAGGCATTATTTTTGATATGGTTGTTTTTATGTCTTGCACTCCCTTACTAGTCGAACTCGAAAATACAGTTTGATCCCTTGTTCAAACTCTGTAAAATGAACTATGTTCATCTTGATCCTTGAATGGGGTACCTAGACAAATTTTCTTAAGGTCCAGTCCGATTATCGAGCTGCGACTCAAACTATGTTTTGAGTTAAGGTGACTAGAACTAGAGAACTCGTTGACATCTCTTGCGGTCGTAGCTCTTATAACATGTTGTAACCTAGCTACGCTCTTACGCAGATTCGGAAAAAAAAACATTTATCTTTTTCTAAATTCATTTTATTATCTATCTTTTATTTTCCACATTTATTTGATTACTTGTCGTTGGTCTTCACAGAGAATTAGAACCTCAAAGAAAGCTATGCTTTCTTCCGCTAACAAATTCGACATTACGAATTTCAGTTCCCACACTATATTACCATGCACTTCATTGCACGAGACACATAATTTAGTTTACTGACAGCCTGTGGGATAGAGATAGAATTTAGTTGCATGTGAAACAGAAATGAGCGTAAAAATATGAGATAACCGCCGTCTAATACCGTACCTCTTGCACTTTGAAACAACTCCCTTTGAAAAAGCATGGCCTGGGTCAATATAATTTCTTCTGCTTCCTAAAAAGGCCAGAGGGTCAGAATCTCAGTCGGGAAATGGATATGAATGCAACAAAAACTAGTGGAGTAAGGAATTAAAAACTCTAACATTACAAAACACACACACAAGAAGTTCGCAAGCTTTGATAGAATCAAATTCTATTGGTGTTGAATTAAATCAAGCACAATACTCACCATGGCTTTCTTCCTTGCGTGGTTTCAGGAGGCTTCTCGATGCTGCGATAGCTCCAACACATCCGCAATGCCAATCTGAAAAAGGTTCTTATTTTTCGGGTACCACAGATTTGGCCAGTGACAATCAAAGAAAAGAGATGGAGACGAAACTGTAGGCGTTCGAAGGAGAAAGGGAGATCTCTAACGGAGCCATAGCAAAGACGGCAAAAGACTACAGTTCAAGCCGAACGGTATGTAGTTAACATCGACATACCTATAGAAGCTCGTGAAGATACTTAAAGACTAGTTTTAGCCATAGAAATGACAGATCAAGCAAATCGAAGAGCCTACGGGTCTTAATCTTCTCAACAGATTGTGGAGTGATGGTAAAGACAACCGAAAATCTTGTGGCTCGTCTTCTTCTTCAATGTCCTGAGATTTGACGAGTAATCCTATCTTCTGATGCTTCTATGAGAGCTTCCCTAAGGTTGGATTTATGGAGCTTTAGCAGAGTTGTTGACTCGATGGCTCAGGGACGACGGTGGACAGATGTAGGAGGATGATTACTTCCCCTTTAGGCCCGCGAAATAGTCGGCCTGGCCCATCATGGCTCGCCCGCTAAGTTCGGCTCGCGGCTAAAGGCGTTCGGCTCGGCTGTGGACTGCTTTTAGCCGGCTAAGGGCGACCAACGGGTGACTCATCAAAGCCACCCGAGGAAGCTCGGCTTAGGGGAGCATTTCGTTGGCCTGCCATTCGGCCGACAAGCAAAACGGCCCATTAAGATGAGTTTGACCTAGGGTACCCGCGGAATGGTATAAAGCAAGGGCAAGAACTAGGGTTTATGGTAGAGAATCTTGGGGGCATCCCTCTTACTTTTGTATTTTTCTTTCCATTTGCATCATCAATAAAGAACAGACTTTGTGACCAACCCACCGACGAGTTTTACCCTCTCCGCAAAAACTCGGTTCAAACAATTGGCGCCCACCGTGGGGCTGATTCTCAAAGCAAACTGTTCGAATGACTCACTCAAGTTCCACCTCTGGGAAGGAACCAGAGCCCACCCTCGACACCGCACCACAAATATCAACGGAGTTCATGGACACCATTATGGCGCGCCTAGCACAACAAGAAGAAATCCAGAAGGATACTAACGCACAACTAGCCACGCTGGTGGCCGCTATCGCTCTTCCCTCCGGTGTACCCAGTAACCCTCCGACAGTACGTTGTCAGCTGTTCAACACTAACTAGAAGCCGGGGTCCAGGAGCATAACCCCGACAATACTGACCCCTTACTTACGACCGAGATCCAGAACCAAGGAGGGTCAGACCTAGCCACCGTTCGCAAAATCGCAGCCCTTAAACTCTCCCTCTCCAAAATAAGCTCGAAGATCCATCACGTCACGAGCTTCGCTCCCCAAATCGACCGGGTCCTCGCCGCAACGTCCCATACACCATTTTCTCATCGCATTAGCGAACGTGCGACTTCGCTCTACGGAAAAGTTCCGCCTACCTTCTTACTCCGGCGAATCAGACCCTACGGATCACATGACGGCTTTCAAAATAGCAATGGGAAGGGCAAAATTTGCCGATGAAGAAAAAGAAGCCGGTTTTTTTCAACTGTTTCTCGAGAGTCTTACCGGGCCGGCACTGACATGGTTCTCACGCCTTCCAGAAAACTGCCGTCGACAGCTTTTGTGACCTTTCGGCGGCTTTCTTAAAACATTACATAATGTTTACCCCGACAAGGAGCGACCGCTTCTGACTTATGGCAAATGTCTCAATCTTCGACTCAAAGCCTCTGTGACTTCATGGAGAAATTCAAAGCAGTCGTTTCAACCGTTAACATACCCGATAATATCACCGTCGACGCTCTGATGAATACCCTATGGGTCAACTCAAAGTTTTGCGACGACTTATATCGACACCCGACAACCTTCCTCCAAGATGCCATCGCTCGGTCCAATAATTTTATTCGTATGGAGGAAGACACTTGAGCGATCCTTAGCAAGCAGAACGCATCAAAGCAAGTACCGCCAAGAACGGTTGATGCGCGGCAAGAGCCGCGCCAACATGCGTCCGCTGAGAGAAATGACCGTAAAAAAGGCTTCGTATACGTAGTCGACGAGGATAACCTACCATCCTCTACCGTTGTCGTCCAAGAAAAAGGTTGGAATCACTGGGAAAGAGAACCAGACAGTAAACCCCAAGCCCGTTCCACGTCTTCCAACCAGGTCGACCTAACCAAATACTGCAAGTACCACAAAACCAGGGATCGCGATACCAAAGAATGCAAGCAGCTCCACGAAGCGCTGCTCGCATCCTTCAGAAATGGGAACGCAAAAATTGAGCCGCCGAAACAGAAGCCCAAAAACAATAAAAGCTGGAGTAAAACTAAGGAGAAAAAGGCTCAGCGAACCCATGGCAAAAACTCGCAGGGTGACCCTCGCGATAAGGGGAATGCGATCCCACCTATCGAGCGAGAAAAGCTGACACATCAGCCGACGAGGAGAAACGAGAAACCGCAGGCGTGTTGAAGTAATTTTGGCTTAACCAGATGACTTATCCGACGACGATACATCATTCCAAGGCAGCGATCTACGAATGCGATTGACGCGCAAACAACAACATCTTACCAAAGCAACGATCTACGCCTTCGGTTACAGCGCAAGTCGGCTATCGATGAAGGTCCTCCAGGCAAAACCCCAGATCTCAGGACGCTCCTCAACGCGTCAAGCGTCAGCACCCATATCATCCGACGCGCAAACATAGTCTTTCACCACAGACCTTCGCGATAAGCTTAATGACAATAAGGACGACCTGCGATCGAACCTTAACCAACGAAAGAGTGGCATCTTACGAGAAAAACTCCAGCACGTCAGCCTCCCCCAGCAACCAGCGACCTGAGGAATCTAATACAAGCGAAACGAGATGACTGTCAGTCACGACTCAACGTAATTATGGCGGCTCACCTCCCTGCGGAGACTCCGTATGATCGGTTAAAGACTATCGTTGGCGGGTGGTAACCTCTCAGAAATGGCCCGTGCAACCCGAGAATGATCCACCAATCACTTTCTCGCTGCAGATGCCATCGGTGTCCATACGCCCCACAACGAATTACTCCTCGTACATTAACCAAGGTGTTGATCGACACTGGCAGTTTCGTTGACCTCATCTTCCATCACACCCTTGAAAAAAATGGGGATTGACTTACGGGACATGAAGCCATCTTCCAGATCCCTCCACCGGTTTGATGGATCTTCCGAGTTAATGATAAGAACAGTACGCATGCGGCATTTTGCCCGTACGGTAAAATTCTCGGTTATAAGCACGGAGGACCCATACAACGTCATTCTCGGAACTCCGTGGATACATTCAATGTGGGCATTCACATCGACATACCATCAATGCATTAATTTCCCCGGACCAGATGGACAAATTCATACATTGCGAGGAGACCAAAAAAGCCGCACGGGACCTCCTGATCGCTATAAGTCAAACTTCACGGTCACTGTCTCACATCAACTCGATCTCCCGACAAAACAGGCCAGTGGACATAAACCAACAAATCGTACCCACAAAAGGAAGAGATCTCAAAAGTCACCATCGATGATACCAACCCAAGCAAAGTCATCCGGATCAGTGCTTACCTTCCCGATGACTTGCAAAAGCAGATCGTCGAATTTCTCAAACAAAAATCCTCTACTTTTGCCTGGACGACTACGGACATGCGGGGCATCGACCCAACTATCATTACGCACGAGCTGAATGTAGATCCTACCTTTAAGCCGATTCGAAAAAAATGCCGAAAGCTCGGTCCCGAAAGGTCAAAGGTGGTAAACGAAGAAGTGGAAAGACTACTTGCAGCCGGCTCAATCACCAAGGTACGATACCCTGAATGGCTGGTGAACCCCGTCGTGGTAAAGAAAAAGAACGGCAAATGGCATGTCTGTGTTGACATTACAGACCTTAATAAGGCATGCCCAAAGGATAGTTACCCGCTCCCTCATATCGACAGACTAATCGAGTCAACAGCTGGCAACAAGCTCCTCACTTTCATGGACGCCTTCTCTGGTTACAACCAAATAATGATGCATCCAAACGACAGCGAGAAAACAACATTCACCACTGACATGGAGACATACTGTTATAAAGTGATGCATTTCAGGCTAAAGAACGCCGGCGCAACCTATCAAAGGCTCGTGAACAGGATGTTCGCCGACAGGTTGGGAACTTCGATGGAAGTATATATCAACGATATGCTGGTAAAATCGCTTCATGCGACAGATCACCTGGAACACTTGCAGGGATGCTTCAAAACGCTCAACGAATACGGCAGGAAACTGAACCCGGCTAAATGTACCTTCGGCGTGATGTCAGGTGAATTCCTTGGCTACATCGTAACGCAAAGGGGAATCGAGACTAACCCCAAACAGATCTCCGCTATACTCGACCTCCCCAGCCCGAAGAATAACAAGGAAGTTTAGTGAATAACCGGCGGGATTGCGGCGCTAAACCGATTCATATCCCGATCGACTGACAAATGCCTTTCATTTTACAACCTATTGTGCGGAAAGAAAAAATTCGCCTGGGATGAGAGATGCGAAGAGGCGTTCACTCAGCTGAAACAATATTTGACTTCTCCCCCCATATTATCTAAGCCTGAGAATGGCGATACCCTCGTGCTTTACATCGCTGTCTCCCCTACAGCCGTTAGCAGCGTCCTCGTTCGAAATGACCGCGGCGAACAATGACCTATCTTCTACACAAGTAAGCGTATGACCGACCCCGAAACTCGCTATCCCACCTTAGAAAAGATTGTGCTCGCCATCATCGTCTCCTCAAGGAAACTCAGGCCGTACTTTCAATCTCATTCGATCGAAGTGCTCACGAATCAATCATTGCGTACAATCATGCAGAACAGTAATCGATTCGGTCATCTATCTAAATGGACGATCGAGCTCAACCAGTACGATATTATCTACAAGAACCGAACCGCTGCGAAATCGCAAGTGTTAGCCGACTTCCTAATCGAGCTGCCACCGGAGCTCGAACAAGACCTCTCCCTCCCAAGCAACAACTAGATTTTGCACGTCGATGGCTCTTCCACTACCAAAGGATCCAGAGCAGGGGTGCAGCTTCAATCACCCACTAGGGAGCTGATTCGACAATCTTTTGCATTCGATTTCGCCACCTCAAATAACGAAGCCGAATCCGAATCCCTCATCGCCGGACTTCGACTCGCTAAAGCAGTCAAAGCCAAGCGGTTAAGTGCCTATTGCGACTCTCAACTCGTCATAAGCCAGTTTAACGGCGATTATGACGCGCGTAACCAACGAATGGACGCCTATCTCAAAGTGGTCCAGTCACTCGCTAACGATTTCGAGTTCTTCGAGCTTACAAAGGTTCCCCAGGAGGAGAACATATACGCTGATTCCCTCGCCGCCTTAGGAAGCAAACTCCACGACCAAGTCAAGTGGACAATCCCAATTCACCGAATAGAGAAACCGAGTATCGACTTGTCCGAAGAAGGGCATCTCCTGGTCACCTCAATCGCCGAAACGCCAAACGACAAACATAGTCCTGAAACCGAGCAACCGAGTCTTGACTGGAGGACCGAGTTTATTGATTACCTCTCACATAATTCTCTGCCCGTAGAAAAATGGGCAGCCAGACGACTTAAAGCACGTAGCGTGCAGTACGTCGTCATCGATGGCGAGTTACACAGATGGACCGCAGACAAGGTGCTGCTCAAATGCATCACCGGTGATGCAACCCGGCTCGTAATGGCCGAGACACACGACGGCGCTGCCGGTAACCATTCAGGCGGCATGGCCCTAGCCTTCAAAGTTAAGAGCCTTGGTTTCTACTGGCCAACGATGAACACCGATTGCAAAGAATAGACACGGCGCTGCGATAAGTGTCAGCGACATGCTCCCAACATCCATCGCCCGACCACAGCTCCCTACCCATTCATGCGATGGGGAATGGATATCATCGACCCCCTTCCCAGCTCTCGACAGAGACAATTTGTCTTAGTCCTAATGGACTATTTCACGAAATGGGTAGAAGCAGAGTCCTTCGTCCAAGTTACCGACAGGGAAGTCAAGAGCTTTGTGTGGAAAAATATCATTTGCCGACATGGCTTACCGTACGAAATCGTCACCGACAACGGCGCTCAGTTCATGTCATGTAATTTCAAGAATTTATGCGAACGATGGCGAATCCGCCTCAGTTCCTCGACACCCGATATCCGCAAGGTAATGGCCAAGCCGAATCTTCGAATAAACTAATCATCGATGGCATCAAAAAACGCCTCGAATTAAAGAAAAGAGCATGGGCCGGCAAAGTCGATGGAGTTCTATGGTCACATCGTACAACACCACGAGGTGCAACGAAAACCACCCTTTCTCCTTGGCATACGGGGTCGAGGCGATGGCACCCCCCGAAGTAAACGTCACGAGCTTGAGACGCAAAAAATTTCCACACCTCGATACTCTCAATCATGAAATGCTGATGGACACTCTGGATCAGATCGAAGAAAGGCGAGACTAAGCTCTCCTACGAATCCAAAATTACCAGCATCAGATAGAAAGTTACTACAACAAATGCGTTAAGTCGCGTCCCTTCAGTCTCAGCGATCGAGTCCTGCAAAAGGTGTTCGAAAACACTAAGGAATGGAAAGCAGGCAAGCTAGGGACGAAATGGGAAGGTCCTTACAAGATTACCAAAATCGTACAACCCGGTGTATACGGATTAGAAACATCAAAAGGCGACATCATGCCGCGTGCCTGGAATTCAAAGAACCTCAAAAAAGATTACGATTAAAAAAACGAGTAAATGCGCCGGACAAGGCCACTTGTACCCGACAAAAAAAAGAAAAAAAAACGAGTAAATGTGCCGGACAAGGCCACTTTTACCCGACAAAGAAAAAAATGAGTAAATGCGCTAGACAATGCCACTTTTACCCGACAAAAAAACGAGTAAATGCGCCGGACAAGGCCACTTTTACCCGACAAAAAAAACGAGTAAATGTGCCGGACAAGGCCACTTTTACCCGAAAAAAAAAGAAAGAACTATGACTGGCTTGATCCCTCAAGGTACATAGGCAGCCCACCAGGGTCCAGCCACAGCCAAACCAACTAACCTCTCCAGGGCAGGACGAACACTTCTACTCAGTCCTGGACCCTGTACGAAACGTACCAAGCTCTGGACCATGTACCGGTACTCATGCCCGGGAAACAGATACGTCATGATCAGACACGTATCCAAGGGCCCTTACCACGTGAATTGTCGGTTTAATCAATGATTCCCGTATCCTTTAATAATCCCCGGAAGGTCTGGCAAACCACGGATCGGAGGATTACTTTAACGCAAAATAAGAACCATTGTTGATTATGCATCCCTGTCAACGAACCGTTACATGAATTGTTTCAAGGGGGATCGGTTGTCGATACACGACCAAATACGACGAGCTCAACAATTACCCAATTCGGCCAGGCCGTTGATGTCATTAGCCCAACTAGTCCAAGAAAAAAGAACAACCATGCGCCAAATGACAAAATAAGAGGGGCCTCGGGCCAAGGGAAGCAATTGATACGTCCTAGGATTGGACAGGATCACTCAAATGGTTCTGAAACGGATATGATCTCGCAATGGAGAAATGTTGGATCGATGGGTGACACAAGAGGGGCGGAATCACTCTTGATACTACCAGAGATTCGATGTTGCTTGATGTGACGCACAAGTCCAACAATCAAATGATTTGTTTGCTAGGCGATAACCTCACCAAGAAACGAAAAGTTCTAGACAAAGAACTAAGAGAGATAAACTCAAAATGAAAGAAGAAAATCGAATTCTCCTATTGCTGGAAAGGAGATACATATTTATAGTAGCGAGCATGTGAAGAGACTAAGTAACTTTGTGGAAAATCACACCTAGGAAACAAAAACAAAGACTAAGACTAGTCAAAATAACTCTTCGGTTCTTGGTCTTGGTCGATATGACCCTTTTTCTACCGTCCAGGTTCATCCGAACCCACCCTGGTCAACAGATGTCCCTTCGCCTACTTTTGTCCAGGTTCATCGAACCTTGCTGTGATGATCGGATCCATTGCGGTCAGGAGCAGGACACACTGTGGGTTGTCCGTGTGGGTGATCGATGAACTTTCTTGAACGGAACTCCACTTTAGTCGACCCAAATCTTCAGAAAGCTTAAGTATCCTTGCCTTAGAGAGATTAGAATCATCGATCATCAAGGAATCATAAATCTGGTCGGAAAAGTGAAGTTCATGACCATCGGGGCATGTGGTACGAACCAAACGGGCCAGAAGTGAAGTGTTGTGACCTAAGTCAAATTCCTCTTGGTGATCTTGAGTTTTGGCACGACTGTTGGTCTTAGATTATCCAATGGGTCGGGAAACGATGGCTGAAGGTCGATCAATCCGGTCATTAGGTCGTGGTTCCATCCTTAAGTCATTTCCGAGTGAACACGGGTCGATTCTGTGCACGGCTCGGTCAGTGTACACGTCTTGTTCAGTCCGTCTGGTCCGGTCAGATGGGTGAACCTCAGTTGAAGTATTCTGATCTTCCTGAACCGCATCCGGTGCTGGTTCCATGTACTGGGGTGCATCATTTCTATTAGCCGGCTTGTCAAACTTGCAAAAGAGCTTTAAACGATACTTTTTCTAACCTTTTGAACACAGGTTTAGAGCAGATTCATCAACGTCTTGATGAGATGCAGGTTTGTCAACCAACTCAGTCCAGAACCGGAACAAGAAGAGATCACCCTAGACGGACCATCCGATCTGATGATGATGGCGAGGAGGAATTCCTAGATGATCGATCCATCAACCAACCTAGGCGAGGTCCACGGCACCAAAACCATGAACGAGGTGATGTTAATCCTTTTTTTAGGAGAAATGAACAAGTTGATGATGGTTTAGGTGGTTTGAAACTTAAGATTCCAACCTTTAATGGCAAAAACGATCCTGATGCATTTCTAGAATGGGAAAGAAAAACTGAACTCGTTTTTGATTGTCAAAATTCTCAAAACTTATAAAGGTTAGGTTGGCTGCAACTGAATTTACTGGTTATGCTATTAACTGGTATGATCAAGTGTTGACTCACAGGAGGAGAACAGGTGGAAGACCTATAGCCTCATGGGATGAGCTCACTGCCTTGATGAGGAAACGATTTGTTCCTGAGCACTACCATTGTGACCTTCACCAAAGGCTTAGACGTTTGCTTCAAGGAACCAAATCAGTTGAGGATTACTTCCAGGAAATGGAAAACACTGATGATTAAGGCTGATGTGGATGAGACTTTGGATGCTACTATGGCGAGATTTCTTGTCGGACTCAACCGTGACATCCAAGACGAATGTAGCTTCAAGAGTACGAATGTTTGGAACAGATGCTACACAAAGCTATCTTAATTGAGCAGCAAGTTAAGAGGAGGGGTCTTTCCAAACCATCATATTCTCCAAAACCGACCTTTACTTCCAAACCAAACTACCAAGACAAGGGTAAGTCTCCGGCCACAACAAATACAGCTTTTAAGACTAATGTCCCTGCTCGTGTTGATAGAGAAAAGACTGATGGACCTCCCAAACGTACAAGAGATAGTCAATGCTTTAGGTGTCACGGACTTGGGCATTATGCCAACCGTTGTCCAAACCAAAAAGTGATGATTATCTTGGAAAATGGAGAAGTTGAGTCTGAGGACGACAAGGAGAATAAGGAAGATCTCGGTCCAGTCTATGATGAGGACGAAGAACCATTTGATTACCCACATCAAGGACCACTTCTGGTTGCTAGGAGACCCTTGGACGATTCAACCGGTCAAATCTTTGATGAGCACGAGCCCACGGACAATGATCTCGGACCAGTCTATGATAATCATCTTGGCCCGATCTTGATGACTACCTGGACGATGATTCGGTCCTGACCTTTGATGAGAAATCCGACCACCTCGACTATCCAGCTCACGGTCCATTACTTGTCACTAGGAGAACCTTGAGTGTTCAACCTAAAAACCAACGAACGAGAACAAAGGGAGAATCTTTTTCACTCTAGATGTTTGATTTCAGATAGAGTTTGTTCTTTGATTATTGATGGTGGAAGTTGGCACTAATGTTCCTAGTGATACTCTTGTTAGGAAACTTGGACTTGTGACCAGGCCTCTTTCTCGACCTTCAGATTGGGAATGGCTCAACAAGGCTGGTGAGCAATATGTGAAGGAACAAGTCACGGTCCCTCTTACCATTGGACGATATAAGGACGAGGTCCTTTGCAATGTCCTTACCATGGATATACAAACCGGCATTCCTTTGATCATAAAGGGAAAAGGATCACATTGGTGCCCTTGACTCCTTTGGAGGTTCACCAAGATCAGATCCAACTCAAGAAGGGTCAAGACAAGGAACTCAAACCGGATGAACCAGAGACATCTCGTAAGAATTCCAATTTCTTTATCAAAGAAAGTCAGGTCAGAAAGTCTCTTTACTCTCAACAGCCATTTCTTTTGTTTGTTTACAAGGAATCTAATGGCTTCTTCTTCTAGCCTTGCACCGGAAATTCCGATTGATTTGATAGATGTCTTGCAGGATTACTCTGATGTTTTTCCAGATGAGAACCCAAAAGGTTTGCCAGTAAGGGGTATAGAACATCAGATCGACTTCATTCCGGGTGCACAACTTCCAAACCGACCAGCGTATCGAACCAACCCGGTGGAAACAAAGGAACTTCAGAAACAGATTGGAGAGTTACTCGAGAAAGACTACATCAGAGAAAGCCTAAGCCCATGTGCCGTACCAGTCCTCCTTGTGCCCAAAAAGGATGGATCTTGGCGGATGTGTGTGGACTGTCGCGCCATCAACAACATTACGGTAAAGTATAGGCATCCAATCCCTATGCATGATGACATGCTAGATGAATTGCATAGTTCCTCTCTTTTCTCTAAGATAGACTTGAAAAGTGGCTATCACCAAATCCGCATGAAAGAAGGTGATGAATGGAAAACTGCATTCAAAACAAAACTAGGATTGTACGAATGGCTTGTCATGCTCTTTGGTCTCACTAATGCACCTAGTACATTCATGCGTTTGATGAATCATATCTTGCGATCATTCATTGGTCATTTTGTTGTTGTCTACTTTGATGACATACTTATCTACAACAAGAGTCTTGATGATCATAAGGTGCATCTAAAATCTGTTTTAGAAATCCTTAGGAAAGAACACTTGTTTGCTAATCTTGCTAAATGCTCTTTTGGGACAGATCACATGGTCTTCTTAGGTTTTGTTGTAGGTGCAGATGGACTCAGAGTGGACGAAGAGAAAATCAAAGCAATCCGATACTGGCCTAGTCCAACCACCGTGGGTGAAGTAAGAAGTTTTCACGGACTTGCTAGGTTCTACCGACGGTTCGTCCCAAATTTCAGCACTATAGCAGCGCCCCACTCACTGAGGTGATCAAAAAGAATGTTCAAGTGGGAACAAGCTCAAGAAGAGGCATTTCAAACTCTCAAAAGGAAGTTAACTCAAGCTCCTTTACTTATTCTTCTGGATTTTTCTAAAACCTTTGAGATCGAATGTGATGTTTCGGGTGTTGGCATTGGTGTTGTTTTGATGCAGGACAGGAAACCCATTTCCTATTTCAGTGAGAAACTTGGAGGAGCCACGCTGATATATGGTGTTTTTCACATCATTGTATATATGTTTTTATTTGATTCAAGACTCTAAACCGTGTTAGTCTAATCCCTTGTGGTCTTTTTCAGGTCTGGAGTTGATAGAAGAGTAAAGAAAGGGCACATGAAGAGAATATGTCTTTTTGGAGTAATCCTGCGGAGAACACTCAAGAAGAACAGTTCCGAGACTGGTTCTCAAGCGGAACAGACGGACGGGGGATCCCGATGACTGTTCCAGACGAATATGGATACTCCTATTTCGGGAATTAAATCCCTGTTGCCCTAATTTTCCTCTACCTATTGGCGCCTCCCTATAAAAAGACCTCCTCTATTATTTTTATTTTCTTACGCTAGTTTTTGACAAGAGACCTAGACTTGTTTTGGTGATTTTCAATTGTAAGGGAGAAGGCTCCATCTTTCCTAGAGAAGATCATCATGAACCCTTTGTTTTTCTACTCTTATCTTATGCAGTTTATTTCAGATTTAATGTCTTTTTTTCACTGCATCATGATTGAGTAGTCATCTGGCTCGCCTAGGGTTTTAGGGTATTGATAAACAAGCCAAACATAGATAAGCATCATTCATTGGACTCTTCATTTATATCAATCTTATTTCTTGCATTAACTTGATCACTTAATGCTAGATCTGCTGTTCATCGCCTAGCTAACCACGCAGGAGATAACTTGACCTATATTGAATGAGCTTAATGTCTTTAATCAGCGAAAGTAGATATTAGAGCATTAAGTGAACTAGATTGGACATGAACTCTAAGGCTTGTAGCCGCCTTTGATCCCAAGCGACAGCTTAGGTGATCCGGCCGGCTCGCCAAAGGATCCATCACCACGACAGTGGGTTGGATCAGTTGAGAGATCCGATGTTCTAGATTGTGTAAACCTGTGCTTGAATAATTGTTTGGCTAAATCAATACCCGCATTAAACCCTAGGTCGGCTTTCATACCAAATCGCATTTAAACATCCTCATTTACTTGTCATCTAAGTCACCTAAATCTTAAAAACCATAATTTCTTCTTAGCTTGAATTTAAAACTCATAGAAATAAAGTGTAGACTGATCCTCTGGATTTGAATCTAAAGTACTATAATTACAACTGTTAACTTGACAGTAGCAAGGATTCATTTTTAGTGTATCAAGTTTTGGCGCCGTTGCGACGGGGACTAGGTTTTACCTCTATTTCTTGGTTTTATATCTAGTCTAAGATATCTAATTCGTTTTATTTTCTTGTTGGCAGCTCATGATCCAGGTGTATGACCAGTAGACATACTCGGATAAATACACAAGGACCATTACAGGCAATTCAGTAACGAGGAACTAGCGAGATTAGAAAGACAGAACCGTCAACAGAGGCCTACGACCACCACAATGGCCGATCCAGGCAATCAGGATGAACTTTGATATCTCTGATTATGA
>CAJHQP010007007.1:0-34720 GCA_905132765.1 Moricandia arvensis | reverse complement strand
TACCATTGGTCGACACCGAAGAAGAAACATCGGTTGACAATGGATCGAGACCATCGCTCGACACCATCCACCTACAATCGATCGACACTCTTTTACAAAGTTTGGTATTGAGTTTCTCTCTTAAGCTTCTTATTTGTCCAAACCAAACCAGAACGGGATAACACTGGAGACAGTGTTATTTAAGTCCAGGCAGGTTCGTTGATGCTATTTATTGTTTTAAGATTTTATTTGCTATATCTATATAAGTTTTTCAAAATTTCTATTAAGTCAAGAAGGGGATTATGATCAGATTTATATTTTTACGTGTTCACTAACCACTCTATAGCACTATTCTTAGACTTGTTGCTTGAAGAGAGTAGTAGAGATACCAAAGTGGATCATCATACCACTATATCAAACTTGCTTATAGGAACCGAAGCTAATGTCCAACTTAATACTAACTTATTTGCTTGCTTTGGGGTTTGGCATACATTGGATCGGATTCCTCCTGCAGGTCTAGAAGGTAAAAATGTGTGTACTTCTGATTACTTTCACTTGTTCTCTTCGGCATCAATAAAAAAAAGAAAGAAAAATTGAGATGATTTCCTGAGATGCAGAAGGGTATGTACATTATCGATGAACCCACTATTGTATTTCAAAGGAATGATCACACATTGTTGGAACCGAGGGGTAAGTACATTACCAATGACCCCACTATTTGCCTACAAATTTGACCAAAAGAAAAAAGAAAATAAAAATAATAAAAAAGAAAGAAAAAAATGAAAATAAGATGGCAAAATGAATTGTATCAGCATCATTGTCCATTGAGTTTGAGATCTAAAAAGATTCAAAGAAGAGAGAAAAGAGGGAAGAAACAGATCATAGAAGACTACTACCTGTGAGTTCAGAATACTTGTAGGGATAAGAGTCCATGTGTCCTGTGATAGAGACTCCCAAGGTAAAGCATACAATTTTATTTTATGCAAGAAATGCGGTTAGTAGAGGGGTGATTCAAACTAGTATTTGCTAAGTTGCTGGTAGAATGGATTTGGTTGCTATACGAGGATAATGTATATAAATTTTCTCTAAGATTAACACTTATTTGATGTGGTTTCAACATAGTCGAGGTGATAAGGAGAAGTTAGAGATAATGAGAGTCCCTGTGTTTCAAACCTTTTTCAGATTGTTGTATTCTTTGCTTTAGGAAAAGCACAATGATAAGTCTTGGGAGTTGATATACCATGTATTTTAAAACTTTTAGGCCATTATATATGTGCTTTTTAGATCCTATAATATGGGTATGGGGTATGTTTTAGAGTGTTTTCAGGTTCAAGTACCTTCTGGAGACCTTTGGTGATTCTGGAGGTTTTTGAGGTGAAGATCTGCCTCGCAAGTGGAAGCTGTCGAGAAGATAAATAGGTGTCGATCGACGGTGATGCTAGAATGTGGTCCGAGTATATTTCAAGACCGATTTAAGCCCATAAGATACCACTAATAACCAGAATACCCATAGACAATCTAATATTTATATGTTTTCTAGGCCGTTGTTGATGGCTACGCTTTCTACGCTTTATTTTATTCATAGTTCTTAGATTAGGAGATAAGGTAGGAACTCCTTACGAGTCCTCTTAGAAATCCTTTGGATTTGGTTTTATTATTATTTTTTTCTGTTTCATATTTATTCATCTATGATTCATGTGACAAATATCATGTCTGAGTCAATCCACCTGATAGGTTTAAGTTTTCTAGGGTTTTTATGGATTAGCCGAACAATAGAATTGTTAGGGTGTTTATTGTATCCTTCCCATGATTGTTCTTATTGCTTGCTTCTAGAGTAATTAAATAGAAGCATGATCATAGGATATTTAGGCGCACGCGAGACCATGGTCTATTACCTGAACTGAATCGAGCTGATCTAGGTTGTTAGATACAAGTTAGAGCTGGTTTAATTAACTTAGTGAAGATATCAAATGCGGTCGTAATGCTAGTCTTAAGAAACCATAGATCGACGCTAGTCCAATAGCATCGATCGACGGTCATTCCGAGTTCACATACGAGAGTTGGAACAAGAACTTAGTTAATAGATTAGACTCGCAGCTTGAGCTGGTCATCTTTTACATTAGATATCAAGTTCTAGGATTGATACCCCTAGCTTATATCCTCTATAGTCCACTTGGCTGAAACCCTAAATCTAGCACCCATCCTTTCATCAAACAACAAACTCATTGAATTACTTGCTTTATTATTTATTACTCGACATATTATCTGACCTAGCGTAGTCTGAAACTCAAGTTTATTATGTGAGATATCGAGTCTCTGTGGATACGATCCTTAAGATCTCCAATCGATCTCTTTTTGAGAGAGTTTCTCTTGGGGTAATCTGAGAACATCAAATCGGCACCGATTTCAGGGACTCTGATCACCACTAGACTAGGTGTAGGATTTTGTCTAGGTTTTTTTTTAGCTTACTTACTTTACTCTTCTTTTCTTTTGTTTCAAGTACATATATCTTAACACCTGAAAGCGATGAGACGAGGATTTTTAGGCTCTACAAAGAAGGAGTCTACTAATTCATGCATGATCCATAAGTCTAAGAGGGCAGTCGACACCCTCCATGCAGAGATCAATAGTGAAGAGAAACGAGTATCGATCGACATCAACACCTCGTCACCGATTGATACCAACACTATGAAGTCAGTCGACACCGACTCCTCGGTATTGATCGATACTACTTACGAGAAGAAAGAGGAAATCCGAGTGCTTATACTTAAGTGTGATGAGAATGGGATTTTAAGAGACAAAGAAGGTCGAGCTCACAACAGAGGAGAACAGTTGATTAGTGTTGCTGGGAGGGATGAATTTAAACTGAAACCTATATATCACTGTTATGTAGCAGCATCCCTGTCCAATAGGGCAGTCGAAACCCTCCAATCAGAGATCAACAGTGAAGAGAAACGAGTATCAATCGACATCAATACCTCGTCACCAATTGATACCAACACTATGACGTCAGTTGACACTGACTCCTCGGTATCGATTGACAATGCCTGCGAGAAGACAGAGGAAATCGAAGTGCTTATACTTGAGTGTGATGAGAATGGAATCTTAAGAGACAACGAAGGTCGAACTCACAACAGAGCAGGACAGTTGATTAGTGTTGCCTAGAGGGATGACTTTAAACTGAGCATATATATATATATATATATATCACTGTTATGTAGCAGCATCCCTTTAATGGATTTTGTCAAGAGAAACCTATGGATCATAACAACATGTTTAAGGAATGAGTATTGTTTATCTTCAATGGATTCCTTAAAGACCACTACTTCTGGGAACTCCTCCCATACACCATTGTTGGAGATGCAACTCATTGGTTCAAGAAGCTACTACCGTGGAATGACATCACTAATGCCTTCCTCGATGAAATAGCCTATTTATTACCAATTTTAGGCCATATTCTAGGCTCTATTTAAGGTCTATTATGTTTTCTATGATATGTTTTAGAGTATTTACAGGTCCAGGAACGTTTTGGAGATAAATGGATAAACTTGGAGCTTTTGGAACATTTAGAGGAGAAGAATATGTAGCTGACTGTTTGAGGAGTCGAAGTATAAGATTGTCGTCGATCAACGACATAACCTTGGAGTCGACCGATGATGAAAGACCAAGGCCATTGCTTCTGCACACTTGCCATCGATCGACATCCAATTCGCAGACAGCCGATTGAAAAGCCCAAGGTTAGAAGACAAATGACGAGAATGCCCTGGACGAGTTTTTACCTAAGTTTTAGGTTTTTATATTTATGATTATTTATTGAGAGCATGCAAGGTGTGCATGTTAGACTAAGAAAAGTTTTATTATAGTTCTATTAGGGGAGAATATTCATAACTCCTCAAGGAGATTTGTATTGGAACCCTAATATTTTATCTATGCATTCTATTCAGACAATTGTTCTTTCTTTGATTATGTCTGAGTAGTCATCAACTAGATTTAGGGTTGAATGTTAGCAATTATGGACTAACCTAAAATTAGGATTGCTAGTTAGGTTGATATCCATCAATTGAGTTGTGCTTAATGCTTGCATTCTAGAGTATTAAACTAGGATCTCGAAAGTATGACATGGACGACTATGAGAGTAGGTTATGTGCCCGAATAGACTCCATTGAACTAGGCTGTTAGGCGCATGCGAGAGCTGGTCTAATAAGTCTGGTGGACTTATCAAATCTCGTTGACACTTCCTTTTTATTTCACCGTCGATCGACATCAGGCCATAGCCGTCGATCGATGGCTTTCCTTTTGCTTGCATACGAGAGTTGGAGTTAAAAAAGTCAAAATAGTTAATATTTGAGTTTTTGTATATTTACATATTTGTTCTTTTTATCCACTATATTCCATTAGGCTTGAAACTCTAGATCTAGCATATTTACGTGCGCATCAAGTTATTTTATTAGAATATTTCCATATTTGCATTATTAGCATATTTCCATATTGCACATTTACTTCTTGATAAGGAATATTTCCTTAACTGATAGTTTGCCACCAACTTATATATTCACCTAGCTTAAACTTTAGAAATCAGAAATCTATTGTGTGTCATTTCTCTCTGTGGATTTGATCCCTAAGTACTACATCTGATCTCTTTTGGCAAGAGTATTATTTGTGTGTTAAGACTAGGTTAATTTGATAGTTAATTTGTTTAGGATATTTATACCCTGCTAGAACAATAAAAACATGCATGTCAAATTTGGCGATGTTGCTAGGGAGAATTGATCGCCATTAGATTTAATTTCTAGGATTTAGTACAGGTTTGTTACTACTTTCAAGTTACTAAATTTTTCTTTTCCTTTTTTTCAGGTGCATGCAAAGACACACAAGGAGAAATAAAGGACAAGAACTTTTATTCTCAGACCCCGATAAACTCGAATGTACGATCCAAAAAGAAAGAAGACATGCATCGATCGACAACACCTACACCATGTCCACCTATACTTCTTTACGGACAGTATCAACCAACATCATAACTCGAGCATCGACCCACACTATCACATAGCAACGATCGACAGCAGCTTATCCGCATCGATCGACAACAACTTGCTCACATCAATCGACAGAATGGGAACCTGCATGACCAAGACAGTCATCTGCGTAATGCAGTAGGTCAAAAGATAGACGATTAAGGGACCATAATCCCTGACTCAGAAGCAGAAGCAGACGCTGCAGCATCTCAACCTGAATCTAATGCCCTAGCTGCTCAGAGAACACTGGCTGACTACAACCGTCCAGACCAGTTCTACGCCAACAGATCCGCCATTCACCCTCCAGATTTTCAGAGGAATGATTTTGAAATCAAGCCCGCCTTCTTCAGACTTTTAGCGCAGACACCTTACCATGGGTTAAGACATGAGCACCCCATGGATAATCTGGAGGAATTTGAGGATCTAGTGACTGTTATAAAGGCCAGTAGAGTCCCCGAGGACTATCTCTTTTGTAAGCTCTTCCAGTATTCACTTGCTGGATGACGTGCGTGTTTTTAGTTGTTCTAACAGGGTATAAATATCCAAAACAAATCACTATCAAATTAACACTAGTCTTTAACACACAAATAATACTCTTGCCAAAAGAGATCAGGTGTAGTACTTAGGGATCGAATCCAGAGAGAGCAATGACACACAATAGATTTCTTGTTCCTAAAGATTAAGCTAGATAAATATATATATACATATATATATATATAGGTTGGCAAACAATCAGTTAAGAAAATATTCATTTTCAAGAAGTAGAGATGCAATATGGAAATAAGCTAAAAATGCAAATATAGAAATAATGCAAATATGGAAATATACTAATAAACTAACTTGATGCAAATGTTAATATGCTAGATCTATGGTTTTAAACTTAATGGATTATAGAGGATAGGAAGCATAGATATGTAAATATACTAGATCTCAAATATTAACTATTTTGACCCTTTTGACTTCAACTCTCGTATGCGAGCACAAGGAAAGACCATCGATCGACGGCGAAGACCTGATGTTGATCGATGGTGAAATCAGAAGGAATTGTGAACGAGATTTGATAAGTCCACCAGACTACTTAGACCAGCTCTCGCATGCGCCTAACAGTCTTGTTAAATGTGGTCTTTTCTGGCACATAACCTACTCTCGTAGTCGTCCATGTCCTACTTTTGAGATTCTAGTTAGCTACTCTAGAATTCAATCATTAAGACAACTCAATTGATGGATATTGACCAAGCTAAAAATCCTACTTTTGGGCTAATCCATGATTGCTATCATACAACCCTAAACCTAGTTGATGATTACTCAGACTTAATCTAAGTAAGAATAATAATCTGAATAGAATGCCTAAATAAATATTGGGGCTTCAATACAAATGTCTCTAGGGAGTTGTGAATCTTCTCCCCTAAAATCCTAAGACTATTAAGCAAAGTGTGTTGTGTCAAGCCTTGTCTAAGCTTGCACTTGCAGTTGCACTTGCACCACACTAGCATTCTCTCTGCATGCTCTCAATACATGAATATAAATATATATAATAAACCTAAAATCTAGGTCAAAACTCGTCCAGGGTATTCTTGTCTTTTGTCTTTTGAACTTGGATTTTCAATCGTCTGACTGCGAGTTGGGCTTCGATCGATGGCAAGTGTGCAACTTCGATCGACCTTGGTCTTTCATCATCGGTCGACTCCAAGGTTGTGTCGTCGATCGACGACAGGCTTGTACTTTGACTCCTCCAATTAGCTACAAATTCTTCTCCTCTAAATCCTCCAAAGCTCCAAGTATCTCTATTTATCTTCAAAACGTCCTTGGACCTGTAAATACTCTAAAACATATCCCAGACACATATAATAGACCCTAAATAGAGCCTAGGACATGGCCTAAATTTGGTATTTAATAGGCTATATCACTAGAGAAGCTTCATATTGACTTAAGCAATTACCACTAGAATCCTTGACATCCTGGAATGACATCAAGACTGCTTTCTTGCGTAACTTATTTGATGACGCAAGAGCAGAAGATCTGAGGAGCAAGATTGCTACTATTTCACATGAACCCTCAGAATCTTTCAGATACTCCTGGATGAGATTCAAAGCATACCAAAGAGACTGTCCACACCTTGGGTTCAACGAAATGCAACTTCTCAGCACTTTCTTTAGAGGTATTGGATTACAGTATCAGATGGCATTGGACACAGCTAGTGAAGGATATTTCAGCACTAGGAACACTGAAGAAGCTACAAGGTTGATTGAGAATCTGGCATACAACAGCGGCACCAAGAACACAGACTTTGAAAGAAAGAAATCAACGCCAACTATGAGCAAGGATCAGATTGAAGAAGTCAAGGCAAAACTGAATAGTGTTCAGAATTTTTTCAGGAAGCAGGTCACTTTTGCAGAAGTAGAAGCAATAGAGTGTGGAGATGATGAGATTGAACTAGAAGATGTGAAATACATTGATGGGAATGGTATCAAGAGACAAGGGAATCTGGGTTTCAATAGGAACTCCTATTGGAATTGTCAAAGGAGTAACTTTAGTCAGGGTTCACAGCGAAAGCCCTTCAACAATAACATAACTTATGGATCTTCTTACTACCATCATCCTCCTCTGGACACTCAAGAAAGCAAGATTGAAGCAATGGTTGACAGAGTGTTAGAGGGACAATAGAAGATGACTGTGGATTTCAATGGAAAGATAGATGGGTTGTACCTCAACCTCAACACCAAATTCGAAAATCTCAACACCCATGTGAAGAAGCTGGAGAGTCAAGTGCTGCAAACAAGTGAAACCATTAGGAGGCATGAGAGCCTAATCAAGGAGAAAATGGAGGCTGGCCAGAAGCACCACGTCAATGCATTGATTGATGATGATTTCTGGTAGGAAGTTAAGAGAGAAAGGCTCCAAGAAGGAGATTTTCATGTGGAAAGTTAGATGTCATTTGGTAATTCGCATTGGTGTCGATCGACACCAAGCAAAGAGCATCGATCGACAATGAATCCTGCAGCATCAGTAGCTTCGTGAGAATTGAAAAACATCAATCGACACCTACATGAGACATTCAACCGACAGAGAGATATTGGGATCAATCGACAATGCGACCTGAGCATCGATCGACAGTTGAGAAAGTCGGTCCCACTGCCAAGCATCGCTGTGAATTTGTTTGTGCGTCCAACCAGAAAGGTTTCAGAACAGAATACTGACACATCTGATAGTATGGATCTTGATAGAGAGGATGAGGGACACTTCAGGAGGAAGTAAAATATCCCCAAACATCTACGCAGAGAAGCAAATGAAAAAGAAAGGGATAACTTTACCAAAAGAGTTTCCAAAATTCCTTTCGATACTCCTTATAACGAAGCTTATTATACTCATAGGTTGTGGATGTTTTTCAGGGAAACAAGGGCGACAGACGATGATATATAGGTCATGTTCAATCATCTTAGAGAGAAGATGAAACAGAGGACCTGTCTAAAGAAGAAAAGTGATCATGGAAGTTCGTGATTCCATTGTTTATCAAGGGAAACGAATACCCTAATGCCCTCTCTGATACTGGATCATTAGTGAGCATTATGCCAATAACTATGGCAGTGGAGCTGAACCTGAAAGTGAAACCTTCCAATGATTCCTTCACATTTGTAGACTACTCAAAATTGAACTAAGGAGGGATGGTAAAAGATGTCCCAGTACAGATTAACATCACCCTAGTTCAAGTAGACTTCTATGTGATAGACATCAGGATAGATTGGAATTCTTCCTTGTTACTTGGAAGAACTTTCATGCCTATCGTGGGAGCTATCTGCGACATGAGGAAAAACAAGATGTGCCTTTCCTTGATTGATCATAATGTTTATTATGAAATTTATAAGAATAAACCTGCCCTCGCGAAATTGTGTGATATTCATAACTTGTGGCCACATGCTTCTGCAATTATAACTTCAATGAAGAGTCAAAAGATGGAGCATCGATCAATACCCAGCCCAGACAATCGATCGACACCCTTTCTCAGCAACCGGTTGACACCCACCCTTTGTTATCGATCGACACTCACACTCCATAACTGATCAACGACTACCACAAAGATGGTGGTTACAACACAGCCTACCCTGAGTATGACGAAGATTACAAAGAAGAAGAGATGATCAAGTATCGTGGTATTTCTATGGAAGAGGTTGGTGTTTTTCATATTTCCCATCGACGTGGTAAATCGACATCGATCGACGGAACCCTTATCCCATCGATCGATACTTATCAAGAAGCAGTATCCAAAGTAGATTCAGCTGCAGAACGCAATATGGTTATCTACAACCAGAAGAGTTCGGTATCATGAGAGATCCAAACGGTCAGGCAAGAGCTATGTATGGCAGACTACTAAATGTCACGAGGGAAGTAATTGCAGACATTCTTTCCGTGGCTAATGGAGCTGGAAACCTTTTCAGGAAACAGTCTGGTTATCGAGCATTGATCGACGATCACCATACACCATCGATCTATGCACGTCCAGTATGCAAAGGATACGATGCAAATTACAGAGAGGAAGAGCAGATTGAATATTGCGGCCTAGCATCAGAAGACGCTGGCTGGGTGATGAACGCAAGAGTGGATAATCAAGCATCGATCACAGGTACTCATGGCCTTTGAACGACATCGGACGCGAACCAGAACACGAACATGGAGCAGAAGATACAAATATTGGTAATCTTAGAACGGATGAGTTTAGAATTTTAAGAGACCTAGAGGGACGTGCACATGATCTTCATGGGATAATCCTACATTTATCCAAGGAGAATGTAGAAGATGCCCTTATTATGGCTAATGGATCGAGTACTTTATTTGGACAGCAGCAGCAGAAGCTATCGATCGACGCGCATCATACAGCGTCGATCGACATTGAGGAGCAGAAGAATGAGCCGATCGGTAATATTCCATACACTTACAAGCATCCATCGATCGACATTACCATCAAGTCATCGATCGACTGGCATTTCGAGCAAGGTACGAGAGCTTTTGATAATGAGGGCAACAGATTTTTCCACTACGAAAAGAAAGACGAGTATGGCATCTACAAAGATGAAAATGGTAATGCAAGCTGAAGACATCAAAGCAGTTCTAGAGAGGGCTAACTAGTTTGAGAAGAGCTACATATGTTTACTAGATCATGCAGCACAGATCGCTATGTCTAGGAAGAATCAATAGACATACAACAGAGAAGAGATTGATGATATTGTGCACGATGATATTACCTTTTCCCAGAGCCTGATGAAGGAAGATATATCTCAGCAATTGGAGGTTTTATCAGAAATTACAGCTGACAGACTTAGAATGATACAATGCAGTATTGAGAAACTACAAGAAGATATGCAATCAATGGAGTTTTCCAGAGCGGTTACAAGGAATGAAAAAATTAGAGGAGATGAGGGAATTAGGAGCTTCATTAGTATATGGTTTCAGAAGAGCAAAGAAGATGTAGACACTTATCTTCCAAGTGTTAATCCAACTTCATACTAGTCATAAAGTTCACAACGTCGAGCTTAAGATTATAACCAAGCGTTGAGTGGGAAGCAACCCACTGTTTAGTAAGTTTTTTTTTTACTTTTACTACTATGTATTTCATGTTATACTTTGTTTTATAGACTGTTTGAGTCAACCATCGATCGAAACCATAGAGGCACCATCAGTCGACATTGGATCTTGACCATCGATCGACCACACACGCCTACCATCGATCGATACTCTTTACAGATTCTGGTATTGAGTTTTCTACTTAAATTATTTACTTATGATTTAATTTTTCCTAACCAATCCGAGACGGATTACACTGGGGACTGTGTAATTTAAGTTTGGGGGAGGTTCACTAATGCTATTTGATTTGTTTTGAGCTTTATTTTCTATATATATATATATAAGTTTTTCAAAACGTTTTATTGAGTCAAGAAGGGGACTATGATCAAGATTTATTATTGACTAACCACACGTTAGCACCATTTTTAGAAGGTTGTTGCAGAGATTACTAGAGATACCAAAGTGGATCATCATGCCACTATATCACACTTGCTTAGAAAGTTTGAAGGAACCGAAGCTGATTTCCAACACAAATCTTGACATTATCTGCTTGCTTTGGGGCTTCGTATACACTGGATTGGATTCCTTCTGCAAGTCTGTAGGTACAAGTCATTGCACCTTTGGTTCCTTTCTCTCTTTCTCTTCAGCATCTACCTAATAGCTTAAAAGATTGAGATGAGTTCCTGAGATGTAGAGGGACATGTAAATTACATATGACCCCACTATTCTAATTCAGAGGAACGATCACACATAGTCGGAAGCGAGGGGTAGGTACATTACCGATGACCACACTATTCGCCTACAACTTTGCTAAAAAAGCAAATGAAAAAAAAAGAAAAAGAAAAGAAAAGAAAAAGAAGAGGAAAATCGAAAATGAGATGGCAAGATGGACTGTATCAACTTGATTGTCCATTAAGTTTGAGATCTAGCAAGATTCAGAGAGAAAAGGGGGAAGAAAAGAATAAGAGAAGACTTTGTGCCTAGTTGTTCAGATACTTGCAGAGGTGGAGTCAATGTGTCCTTTGATCGATACTCCCAATGTAAAGCGTACACTTTTATTTTATGCAAAGAAATGAAATCAGTGGAGGGGTGAGTTAGACTAGTATTTGCTAAGTTGTTGGTAGACTGGATTTGGTTGCTATACTAGGATAGGGTATATAAAATTTCTCTGTGATTGACTTGATAGGATGTGGTTGCAACAAAGTAAGGTGACAGTTATACTTAGACATTATGTAAGTCTCTGCATTTCAAAACCTCTTTCATAGGCTTAGTTTGCTTGAGAACAAGCAAAAGGTTAAGCTTGGGGGAATTGATATAGCCTATTTATTACCAGTTTTAGGACATGTTCTAGGCTTTATTTAGTGTTTACTTTATGTGTCTAAAATATGTCTTAGAGTATTTACAAGTACAGGAACGTTTTGGAGATAAATGGAGATACTTAGAGCTTTTGAAACATTTTGCTCGCATACGAGAGTTGGAGTTAAAAGGGTCAGAATAGTTAATATTTGAGTTCTAGCATATTTACATATTTGTGCTTCCTATCGACTATAATCCATTAGGCTTGAAACCATAGATCTAGCATATTAACATTTGCATCAAGTTGGTTTATAAGAATATTTTTATATTTGCATTATTAGTATATTTCCATATTGCATCTTTACTTCTTGATAAGGAATATTTCTTTAATTGATTGTTTGCCACTAATATATAATTCACCTAGCTTAATCTTTATAAATAATAAATCTATTGTGTGTCATTTCTCTTTGTGGATTCGATCCATAAGTACTACACATGATCTCTTTTGGCAACAGTACTATTTGTGTTAAGACTAGCGTAATTTGATAGTTAACTATTTAGGATATTTATACTCTGCTAGAACAATAAAAAACGCATGTCACTCCCCAAATTTCTCTATGATGCTGAAGTAAATCTAGAGATTGAGATGGAATCTATTATCGGATATATGGTAGAGGATGATGGACATCATGAATTTTGAGTGCCAAAAAGAGCAGATGAAGCTGACATTGGTGATCCGACCTTATCATCGATCGAAACCACGACCTCAACATTGATCAACACTAAGACCTCAGCATCAATCGACACATATCTCTATTGTCGATCGATACCTCTTTAAACATCTGAAAGAACGAGTTGCTTTCACGACATTGCAGACTCAACTGTGAAGTTTGATCAGTCGATGATAGAGGATTTCTTGGAGCTAGAGGATGAGAAACAGCCTGAAAATTTGGGTCAGGACTTGGAGATGATGCTTGATGAAGATCAGCACACTTTGCAACAAGATCTAGAGACTTCACCAAAGGCTAACATCAATCGACACCAGCATAATGATATTGATCTATACCCACCGGATGCGATCGATGGACCCTCCCATTAAACAAGCTATCATGATATATAGTTGAGCTGGAACCGATTGAGGAAAGAGAGAACAAGTCTGAGACCTCACATCTTGCTATCCCTAAACATCAGAGACCACCTATCTGCACAGAAGAAGCTGATGGGCTTCACAAATGAGTGAAGAGGGTACATGTTCCTGTGAAGATTATGGTGTTATGTGTTGTATTTGAAGCTGCATCTCCTATCCCAGAAAAGAGTAGTGTGCATCTAGGTTCCTAGAATGTCGTACTTGAAGATCATCAGCATGCAACAAATTTTTAGCGAGGGTTGAGATTTACAAGCAAAGTTGACAAAGGCCGCACATAAGCAGTATCGAACGAGATAAACAAGAAGACATCGATCGACACTACCATATAACCATCGATCAATACCCATCGCATATCAGATTAGAATGAGTTTGAAGTGTGCCAATTATTTTTTATGGAGGAATCACTACAAGATCAGACAAGTCTGGGGGAAAGAATAGCAGAACGATAACAAGGATTTGGAAGGAGAGAAAAAGGACCAGCGGCCCACTGCTATCATTGATTCCCCACTTTTAAGATGGCGTAAGAAAATTCAGAGTCCGCAGCAGATTCTTCTCACAGCCATTTGCAAAGCTTCGAGCACTCCTTATTGCTGATATGATAGACAAAGGTGAAGAGACTATGGAGGCTTTCATAAAAAGCATGATAAAGCTTCAGAGAGTAGATATTGAGACTTTTTTTGGAGCAAGTTCTTATTCTCATCCAGACTGAATCAGATCTCCAGAAGTCGAGCTAATGACTTAAAATAACCGCTGAGTGGGAGGCAACCCACTCTTGGGTCTGTTTTAAATTTGTTTTTATTTTCATTTTATTACTCACTTTTCGTGTTTAAAAAAACAAGACCAAGAAGATATTCTGCACATAGCATCGACCGACACCTGATCCATGTCGATCGACAGAGCAAACCGAATATCGATCAATCGCCACTTAAATGTGTCGATCGACGATCACCATCAGCAAGCAGGTATATAGTTTTGGCTTGTTCAATTTTTTCCTTGTGATTTATTTCCTTTACCAATCTCAGACTGTATAATATTGGAGATAGTTTTGTTTAAGTCTTAGAGAGGTATTACTAATATTGTATTTTATTGTGAGCTTTATTGAGTTTAAAAATGATTTTTATAAATAAAAATATGTAAAAACTTCCAGAAGTAACATCAGTCGACACTGAAGAAGAAACATTGGTCGTAAATGGATCAAGACCATCGCTCGACACCATCCACCTACCTTCTATTGACACTCTCTTACAAATCTGGTATCGTGTTTCTTTCCTAAGCTTTTTACTTATGATTTATTTATCCAAATAAAACAAGGACATGATAACACTGGGGGCAATGTTATTTAAGTTTGGGGAGGTTCGCTGATGCTATTAATTGTTTTGAGCTTTTATTTGCTATATCTATATAATTTTTGCAAAAAATAAATTGAGTCAAGAAGGGGATTATAATCAGAATTATATTTTTACTCGTTCACTAACCATTCTATGGCACAATTCTTAGACTTGTTGCTTGCAGAGAGTATTAGAGATACCAAAGTGGGTCATCATGCCACTATATCACACTTGCTTAGAAAGTTTGAAGGAACCAAAGCTAGTGTCCAACCTAATACTGACTTATTTTCTTGCTTTGGGGTTTGGCATACATTGGATCGGATTCCTCCTTCATGTTTGTAAGGTAAAAGTCTGTGTGCTTCTGATTCTCTTCTCTCGATCTCTTCAGCGTCTATAAAAAGAAAAAAGAAAAATTGAGATGATTTCCTGAGATGCAGAGGGGTAGGTACATTACCGATGACCCCACTATTCTATTTCAAAGGAATTATCACACATTGTTGGAAGCGAGGGATAGGTACATTACCGATGACCCCACTAATCGCCTACAACTTTGCACTAAAGAAAATAAAATAAAGTAAAACAAATGAGAAAGAAGAAATCAAAAATAAGATGGCATGATGGACTGTATCAGCATTATTTTCCATTGAGATTGAGATTTAAAAAGATTCAGAGAAGAGAGAAAACAGGGAAGAAAGGGATAAGAGAAGACTACTACCTGTGAGTTCAGAATACTTGCACGGGTAAGAGTCCATGTGTCCTTTGATTGATACTCCCAAAAAGCTTGGACTTTTATTTTATGCAAGAAATGAGGTTAGTAGAGGGGTGAGTCTGACGAGTATTTGCTAAGTTGCCGGTAGAAAGGATTTGGTTGGTATACTAAGATAAGGTATAAAAAGTTTCTCTAAGATTAACACTTTATTTGATGTGGTTGCAACATAGTAGAGGTGATAAGGATAAGTTAGAGATAATGTGAGTCCCGGTGTTTTCAAACCTTTTTCAGATTGTGATATTCTTTGCTTGAGGACAACAAAAAGGATAAGTTAGGGGGAGTTGATATACCATGGATTTTACCACTATTAGGCCATTGTATATGTGCTTTTTAGAACCTATAATATGGGTATGAAGTATGTTTTATAGCTTGCTTCTAGAGTAATTAACTAGAAACCTGATCATAAGATAGTTAGGCGCACGCGAGAGCATCATCTATTACCTGAACTGAATCTTCCTGAGTTAGGTTGTTAGATACATGCAAGAGCTAGTTTAATTAACTTAGTGAACATATCGAATTAGGTCGTAATGCTTGACTTAAGAAACCATCGATCGACGTTATTCCAATAGCATCGATCGATGCTATTAAAGTAGCTTTGATCGACGGTGATTTTGAGCTCACATACGAGAGTTGGAACAAGGACTTAGTAAATAGATTAGACTCGCAGCGATACCTGGTCGTCTTTTACATTAGATATCGAGTTCTAGGATTGATACCCTTAGCTTTTAACCTCTAAAGTCCACTTGCATGAAACCCCAAGTCTAGCATCCATCCTTCCATCAACAAACTCCTTGAATTACTTGCTTTATTATTTATTACTCTATATATTATCTTACCTAGCGTAATCTGAAACTCAAGTCTATTGTGTGAAATATCGAGTCTCTATGGATACAATCCTTAAGTACTGCAATCGATCTCTTATTTGAGAGAGTTGCTCTTGTGGTAACTTGAACACATCAGGTATTATGATAGTAAGAGGCTCCATAGGTTATGTTGTTGTAGGTCTCTGCTATTGTGATCCTTGGTTGTAGCTACCCCTCTAACTTTTGCCATAAAAGGTTTTGTTGCTCGTGTTCCCATATCTTTGGAATCCATTTCCAACAAAGGTCACATCCTCTTCTTCACATTTCTCATTGTAAGATTCTATAGCTTATACACCTTCTACGAAGCTAACTTGCATCTTCAAAATCCTCTAAACACTATCCAACTTGGCTTTTACTTCTTTCATCTGATCCTTGGTAAGTGTAGGGACTCATTTCCTCTCCTCATGATTATTGTTCTTGGTGTTGTTGCTAGCTGCCAAATTATCTATCAATCTGGTAACTTCTTTTGGACTCCTAGTGCAGAAGATTCCCTCACTGGCTGTGTCTAAAGTCGTATGGCATGACAGCTAAATACCTCTAAAGTTAGTGTTGAGAAGTTGCACTTCATTGAATCCATGGTGTGGACAACCCCATGTAGGATTTGAATCTAATCGAGGAGTTTCTAAAAGACTCTGCAGGCTCCTATGTGAATATAACAATTCTGCTTCTCAATTCCTCAACTCTGGCATCATCAAAGAAATTACGCAGGAAGGCATTTTTGATGTATGTCCAGGATGTAAGAGACTTGGTGGTAGCTGCTTAAGCCAGTAAGAAGCATCTCCAGCAAGCGAATATTTGAAGAGCTTGCATAGAAGATAGTCCTCAGGGAGTCCATTAGCCTTTCTGGCAGACACAAGATCCTCAGATCGCTCCAAATGATCCATAGGGTGCTCATGGGAATACCCATGAAATGGTGTTTTTGCCAGAAGTGTAAAATTGGTTAGATTCAGCTCAAAATTGTTCCTCTGGAAAGATGGAGGAAATAGAAGATATGTTGGTATAGAATTGATCTGGACGACTGTAATCAGCCGACGTTTTGGGTTGAGCATCATGGGCTTCAGCTCCAGCTTGAGCTACAGCAGCTTCCTTTGGTTCAGGGATTACCGTACCCTATTCATCAATCCCCTGACCTGTTGCATTACGCATATGACCATCCATGTCATACATGTCTCCTCTCGCATTCTTAGACACTAACAGCATAGCAACCATCTCTGCTCGGGAATCACCGTCGATCCATGTCCCGGTATGACCATCCATGTCATACAGGTCTCCTCTCCCATTCTTAGTCACTATCAGCATAGCAACCATCTCTGCTCGGGAATCACCTTTGATCCATGTCTCGGTACTGGTGTTGATCGATTCGGGCAGATGAATGTCGATCAACGAAGAACTGCTGGCGCCGACTGATGGTTGTTGATTCTCCTTGCGGATGCTACGTTCGATGGTTACTAGGTCTGAGAAAATTAGGTTTTTTTCCATGTTGCTTCTGGTATTGTTGGTCATGCAGCTGAAAGAAAAATAAAAAAATGTAAGTAAATTGACATAAAACCTAGACAAAACTTGAAAAACATATCTAATGGGGATCCTTGCTCCCCGGCAACGGCGCCAAATTTGATACGTGCTCAAATTACCCTAGAGCTACTGATTACTCTCTCAAATAAGAGGTTAAAATGTTGTACTTACGGATCGAATCAACAAAGAGCGAGGACACCCAATTAATAAGACTTTGAATAGTAATAGGGAAAAGTTGGTTTGTAAACAAGTAAGGAAAACAGCGAGATTTAGGGTTTTCAGATAGTGAATTATAATGGATAGAAGCCATGGAGTATTCATTCATAGAACACAAATTAAATTAGTAAAGATAGAAGTTGTTATATCATGTGGCTAAGCTCAGATTCCACATCATTTGTGTGCAAATTTGGAATGATCGTCGATCAATAGTATGCAAACGGAATCGATCGATGGCTTTCTTAGTCAAGCATTAAACGATCAGATTCGATTGGTGTACTTAGATTTACTAGACCAGTCACTCTATTGTCCCTAGTAAATTAAGCTCAACATGATTTGTTCGGATAACGATCCTACTCTCGCAGTGTCAATTATCCTCGTATCAGAGTTCTAGTTAGCCACTTTAGAATATAAGCAATAATCACAATTCTATTGATAGATCTAATAATCACCTAGCAATTCTATTGTTTGGCTAATCCATCAAACCATTAATAAACCCTAAATCTTACAAGAGATCTACTCATATATAGTTAAGTAGAACATAATCATAAACATAAAATAATCCATAAGATAACGAATATAGATAGAAAATGGGGTTCCAATACAAAGCTTGAAAGAACTCTTGATCTTCTCCAAAAACCTACTATGTTTGTTATGAAAAGTCTCTAATCTTGTAAAAGAGGTCTCTTTTCATAAAACACCAGAAAAGACAATATAAACCAAGTTAAACACGTCTAGGGGTATTCTTGTACTTTCCATGAGGTGGGCTTCAAGTCGGGTACTTTGTGAATTGGACTTCTGCGTGTCGACCGTCAATCGACGGCAACGGTGTGTCGTCGATCGACGCAATGCTCTCGACTCATACTTTGCTGAATTTTCCAGCTACGAGGTTCCTCTCTCTTTGAGATCCAGAAAGCCTCATAATCTCTACAATGCTTCAATATATACCTGGACCTGAAAAGACTCTAAAACACATCCTAGACACACATAATAGACTCCAAATAGGGCCTATAACATGGTCTAAAGTGGTAAATATTAGGACCTATCAGAGTGTCTGTTTTTTTTTCCTTTCATCACCTTATACAAAAAATTGTTGGTCACCCTGTTTTTAAAAAAATGTGTGTCTGATTTATTTTGAACACCTTTATAGGATTTCTTTTCATTTCACAAAGTCAGCGGCGTTTCGAGTGGAAAGACAGCTCTAGAAGCTTATCGTGATGAACTACCTTTGGACATTAATTATTTACGGGGCTTGGACATTCTCAAATTGTGGAAAGATAATACTCATTGGTATGGTGATTTGGCTGCAATGGCTTGGGATTTGCTTAGTATTCTTATAACAAAAGTTTCTTCAAAGTCATCATTTAGTATTGGATCATGAGTTCTTAACAAATATAGAAGCCGTCTACTTTCAAAGAAAGTGAAAACTCTGATACGCAATAGGAATTTGCTAAAAAGTTATGGAGCTTGTGAACATGGTAAATTGTTCACATTACCATTCACACTAATTTTTATTATCGTGTCTGATTTCTTTTATATTTCTGATACTTATTGAAGATGGAATTGATGATGAAGATGAGACACTACCATCATTTGAGTCCATTATCAATGCTGAAGAAGAAGACAAAGAAGCTCGATATGTTATCTTGATTTGGTGTTTGCTTTTATTATCATTTGAGATTGTAAGGTTTCTGTTTTAATTTGCATTCGAGATTCATGACTTTGCTATGGTGTTTTCTTAATAATATATTTGGTTAAGACTTAACAGCTTTGAACTTTTCATTTAATTATTTGCATAGACTACGTGACATTCATGAACTAATGACTTATGGCAAATGTTTTCCTAATAAACATTCTTTACATTGCTTTACAAACAAGTTCTTTGAAACAACCAACAACAGACAATGAGTTAGGTTCTAGACTTATTTGCAACTTTCAGCCTTGCAGGTTATTCGTTGGACCAGGCGCAATGGAAGATCAGACATCGTGTGGGTCGTCCCGTGAAGACCTGTACTTCTAGCGGGGCGGGTTCAGTCACTGATTTCCAGATATCGCGTCCCACGCGGGACAGCCCGCCGTGACCCACTCAAAGAAAAACCTGCAGTGGTCTGGGACAGGATGGGAAGACCTGTTTGAGAACACTAGATACGTATACTATACTCGTATACTCCCATACTTCAAAACCTTTTCGCCGTGGCATCAAGAAACGCTTTTTGACAAAGCAAACTGTTGCAGCAGTAGGCAGAAAAACACCTAGGCAATGCAATGCCCCATCAAAATCGTCCCAGAGGCAGACAACAATCTAAGTTTCGTCTAAACGTTAGAGACATAGACAAACCGTCACAAACATAGTCTCAAGAACTCTACAGCATCTCTTATTGCAGTCACGCATTTAGGAAACCTGTACCAACATCGGACCAAAATTCGACTGTTAGCCAATGTCTTGCGGACCTTTTCGACTTAATAAAACAAATTCCGTATAAGACAAAATTATACAATAAATCCTCAAAAACAAAAGCATTGCTCCAAATTTCCATAAGACCAAACATGCCACGGAAAAGCCTCAAAAATATTTGCTAGAAATAAAAATTGAGAACACAAGTAGCAGAAAGCACGACAAAAGGAACACTCTGTCCTCGCTCGTTGACTAGATCTATCGCTGGTTGACCAATTAGTTTTCCTCGAGAAATAAAAATTTCATGAGGATTCCTCTCAGAAACCTATGAAAACGCTTCTCACAAATTTAATAGTGATATAGCCTTCGGTAGAACTCCTTGTGTGACTCAGCACAACTTTCACTAAATATCGAAATTAAAGAAGAAGCGTTTTGCGTAAAACCTTCGGAAACATCGCTACTTCGACGTCTCCTAACAAAAATCCGCTCAACTGTCGTCATAAAAGCAGTCTCTCACTACTTTCGAATAACTAAAACATTTTATATGGAAGAGCCTATGGGAAGACGAGATTGGAGTCATGAAAAATGACTTTGCTATACAAAAACAAGAAGGAGGATAACCCAATCCTAGCTCATAAATGTCACAAGTAATCGTCGAGTAACACTCTCCATTTACTTCTGTGAGAAGCCATTCTTATTAAAACGTACACGAAACATCCTTTCGTATAATCAGATTGAGTTATACGAAGAACCTTTCGAGAAAAAACGTAACATCTTTTACAAAGAAGTGTTTTGGACAGTTTTCGTATAGCTAAAAACCAAGTCGTATGATTTCTCTGAAAAATTTAAACTCCATCTCTTGACACTATCTAAAAGATCTCTTCCTTAAACCTTGCGGCTTGATTAGCTTCTGATTTTTATTCCCTTCAGCTGCAGCCAAAAATGACATCATCCTGCGACTAACTCCTGACTGATTCAGTATCAAGTCTCGTAGGCTTTCTCTCCCTCGGAAAAAATGGAAACAGTTTTCATACGAAATTCTTTCATTACAAAATACATAACTGAAACGAAAATATACGGAAACAAATTCGTAAGACTAAAAGGAAGAATTATACGAAATACTCATCGTATGACTGAAACCTGAAGTGGAAAATTGTTTCCTACGACATCGGCCACCTTAACACTGAAAACTCTGGCATACTTTTCCTGTCACTCTCAACAAAAACTCTTTGGCCCTCGGCCAGTAACAACTTCCCTTAGAGCCTGAACCAGAATTCGGCATCCATTATCAGGATAAATCTAAACTACCATGACCTTAATGCTAAAATGAAATTGGCATGGTTTAATTCATAACCGACAATGTCATCACCTATGCGGCTATACACAACCTTCACGTCAAGCCGAAACACTCGAGCGACCAACCCTCCATCCAATCACTTAATGGCAAACCGTCGATCTACCATTCATTTAATAAATTCCTAGTGATGACTACAGAACCAATTATCGAATGTCCCAAAAAATGAAATCTTACAATAAAGTCTTCATAAGAAGACTCAATCCTAACAACCAAATGGTTAACGGAAAATATTGAATTCTCTTCAATCGACCAAGTTCTGCATGCTCCACAACGCACTTTAGGTCTGCAACGTTTTACCAGTAAAACCCAGAATAGGAGGAAACACTTGTAACAAAGCTCTTAGAGATATACAAAAAATTATCCCTAAACATACACGAAATAAATCAATGAAGGCTAACTCGTCATGAAGCACAATGAAGGAGAATGTTTCTTTCCAGGAACAAATTTATTCAACCCCTTGGTCCTACTTGCTCGATCACAAATCAAATGATTTAACATCCAAACAAAGACAACAGTTTTGGCTGAGAAACATCTGCAAACAAGCCAAAATATTTCTCGACCACAAGTTTGGACGAGATATTTGCGCCACAGCAAAAACATCTCTAATCCCGCAAATGTTTTGACCAGAAGTGCGTCATATGAAAGAAAATGTCTATACTAACGACCGTTTCTATTAATTAGCTATACAAGCGAACTTTGGCTGCGGAACCTCCGCAAATAAACCAAAGTGTTTCTCAGCAATAAGGTCAAACAAGACCTTCACCCCAAATGCGAAAATTCCTCTAACGCGTTCTCATAACGTAAAATTCTACTCGAAAGAAAAACCAAGTCTTTAGTATTGTGGGGCATCACAAACGTTTGAAGAACTGGCTTTCAACGTAAAATACCGTCCTTGATAAAGGTTCCATCTCGGAAACTAGAACAGTCATACGCACTAAAATCTATCGAAAACACATCCTTCGCGAAGGTTCGAACTCAAAGCTCACTAACACTAACAACTCTTTTTGTTGCTGATCACAACAAACTAACTCAAACGTCCAAAACAGACTTAGTCATCTCCCACCATAGAGATAAACTCTCAAACATACGACACAAGGATAGTAGCGCGCTATAAAAGAAATCCAAAATTTTTGGTCAGTACTTCCAGAGACTTCAAAATTGTCTTCGGAAAGATACTCGGTTCTCAATCGGTGAATTCACATAAGCCGAAAACTCATTGCAGACTTTAATATAGACACGAAATAAGGTCAAAACCGCAGCGGGTGACTTAAGCTGAAACAGTCATCGCAAACCATAAACCGATAGTAAGCCTAGGTCTTACCCTAAACCCAGCACACTGGTCTCAAACATCTCAAGTCATAGTATCAACAGACTGATACGAGATTCAAAAATATGCCACATCGCTTATATTTGTACGTTTTTGAGACTCCCCGTACTACGAGTATTCTCATCTTATACAAGACAACTGGAATGATCCGCTGAGCGTGAGAAATGAGATGACAACTCACACTCTTTCTCTTTGTTCCGGTGTATGGCTGCCCCATACGTCTTTAAAAGGAGACGATCCAAAAATTTATAAATCCAAGACAACCAGCCTACAAGGCTAGTCTTGAAGCCAACAAAGGTCGAATATAAAATGCCATCGGCAGCAACATGCTCGAAATTTCTGAACAACACATAACTAGACCGTAAAGGTCCCACTAGATAACAGGTCATAAGAATCTTAACTCTATAATGAACTACGAAGGCTTGATCCCTTCAACAATGGTACCAAGGCGGCATTCATAAGGTACATCCCCAATCTTATCACATTCCATTGAGGAAAGAAGAGTGAGCCAAACACTTCAACTTTCAAAAAAAATCTGTTTTCACCAACGGAAATTTTTGGCCATTGATTCCACCTAATACGTCTATTACTACCTCATTATAAATTACACGTAAAATATTACAAGCTGGGGGGCTGACTGTTGGGTTCAAAATCGATCATGACAGAATCAGTGGCTAAAATCCTCCGAGAAATTGTGCCATAAGAAAATAAGAGCTAGGAATGTCAAAGATACTATACGCCATAAGCCAAACCAATTTGCATAATGATACAAGAACAAATTTCGTAGATTTATCCCATACAAGTAATAAAATAATTTCTATCCAAACATGAAAAGATCGAAAAAACGTTCATGTGGAAGGTTTTTGCGAGAAATGATGAGTTTTACAAAACACTCTTCCGTCAAAAGAAATTTGGAAAATCTTCGTGGAAAAACATCATAGTATAATCTACGAGATAATTCTTTCATAAAACAATATGTTGGGGTCATAATTGGTGATCTCAAAATCAATGTCTGAGATTGCTACTAATAGCGAGAAAGTTATCTTTTAAACTCGCTCGAGATAACATAAGCAAAATCTTGACGGAAAACACTTAAGGAATAAGCTTTGAAGCTACGAAAGCATACAAATTCTTAGACTAAAATGAAAAAAACACAGGGACCACGACGTCACCTCCTCGCCGTCTCGACATCATAGCGAGATCAACCCATCTTGTCTCGACCATCTCACCATCACGGCGAGACTAGCCCATCTTCTCTCAACTATCTCACCATCGAGGCAGGACAAGCCCGCTTTGCCTCGCTGTCTCGCCATCGGGGCGAGACCAGCCCACCTTGCCTCACCGCCTCGCCATCGGGGTGATACCAGCCCACCTCGCCTTGCTGTCTCACCATTGGAAACAGACCAGCCTGCCTCACCTCACCATCTCGCCTTTGGGGCTAGACTAGCCAGCCTCGCCTCGCCATCGGGGCGATACCAGCTCCACCTCGCCTTGTCATCTTGCCATCGGAGCGACACCAAGGCAAGATCCACCTCTCCTCGCCATCTCGCCATCAATGCGAGACCAGCTCCACCTCGCCTCTTTGTCTCGCCATCGGGGCGAGACCAACTCAGCTCCACCTCGCCATCTCGGCGAGATGACCTCTACCCCAACTTCCTTTTTCCCTCAAGCCCTCATGGACACTTCATTTTTCCCTCTAGCCTTCATGGAAACTCCATTTATCCCTCATGGACACTACATCTCGCCTTCTAGCCTTCATGGACACTCCATATCTCCCTCTAGCCCTTATGGACACTCCATCTCACCCTATCGGAACTCCATATTTCCCTTAGCTCCTTCATCGAGTTCCCCATCGAATCTCGACCGAAACGCTTTTCGTTTCTTCTCGATCACAGTTTCCGTTGAGATTTTATGATAAGAACAAGTATGACTTATTTTTCTGTAAAATCCCAATCAAGCCTAAAGATCTAATCGTTAGCTTGAAACCACTTTGTCCATAAACAAATAGTTTGATAGGACGGACAATAAAAAAATAGATTTCGAATAAATCGATGATTTCTCCGAGAATAATCGTAAAAATGGATAAGTCGTAAAAAGCCCTGAAACGGCCTAAAATACGATAAGAGGCCACTTATGATTTAATTCGAGAACAAGCCCATACGCAATGATGATTTACTCTACTAGAATAATGAAAATGGAAAAAGAGGATATATGCAAAGCTTCCAAGATAAGCATGGAGGTCATGAAGATAAGGAAAGATCTTGTCAAAATATAAACTCAAATCAAGGAAGGAAAAGGAAAGATGACCAACTCTGAATGCATATATAAGCCCATCCAAGGCAGAGAAGAAGTGGGGCGATTTTTATACTTAGAACTCTCCGCACTTAGAAACCTAGGGCATTATTTCCTATATGCTTAGTTTTCTACGTCTTGCACCCGGTTACTAGACGAACTTGCAAAGGCAGTTCGATCTCTTGTTCAAATCTTTGTAAACTGAACTTCGTTTGGCTTGATCATCAAAAAGGGTTCGTCGGCAGCCTTTCATAATTTCCTGTCCGAAATCAACAAAACCTTTTTTAAACATTTTTCGTCTTTGGTTATTTAGCTGTGACTCAAGCTAGATTTAGGGTTTTAGTGGATAGAACTAGAGAACTCATTGAAAGCTCTTGCGGCCGTAGCTCTTATAACATGTTGTAACCTCGTTACGCTCTTACGCGAATTAGAAATAAAGATCAATCTTTTTTAAACTTTTTTATTGTTTTTCTGAATTCGAAATAAAGATCAATCTTGTTTTATTTTTTTTAAACTTGTTTTTAAAATTGGCCCTCGCATAGAATCTGGATCCTCAAGAAAAATCAAGAATCTTTATTTTCTCTGTTAACAAATTTAACAGTGCGAATTTTGGTTCCCACAATGCCTATCCACGTTAATAGGCAACAAACTCTCGATTCAAACTATCTGCTACGCCATATACTAAAGTCCACATAATCAATCCTTTGAACAATCAGCATTACATGAAATTCAAGTGTATCCATGATGTCACTCACATCAGGAACAGAAACTATCCCATAGGTACTAATGCTAACTACTAAAATATATTTCAGATAATGTAGATGCACGTAGCAGAAGCGAAAACACTTATCTTGTAGATTTGTTGGGATTGGTCTTTCGAAATCCCATTTCGATGCCCTGCAAGGCCAAAGATGTTGTTTTACATTTGGGACAACATGTAAGTACAAAGTAACATATGATCACAGAAAAATGTTAACATTAGTGTAATTGACACACATTGTTTTATTCAGAATAGTGAGAGTCTATAAAATGTGTGGCAACTGGCGATCATGTTTATGTTTTCAGGAATAGGTTTGAAAATATGAAGGATCGTGGAGAGGTGATTGTGGTCCTTAAGATGTGGAGGATCTGGAGGCTTATAACTAAGTATATTATATTATGTGTTTAGTTTTCAATGTGTTAGTTGAGTAAAACGTTTTCTAAACTCATTTACACATGTATTTTTGATGATAATTGATGTCTGGAGACCAAGGGTAGATTATCTGACTTCAGGTTCAATCAATGTTTGCCTAAGGCTGAAGAGTTCATGCAATCGCTACTACGCAGTGACCCTTACGTTCGGAGACACGGGGCTATGGAGACTTTGTAAAACTTGGTGTTCTCTATGTTTTTGCTGGTGTTTGATTTTGATGCGGATCCTAGAACTCTACTATTTTAGTTTGAACTGTTGTAGTTAGCAACTCAGGTTTGTGTTTTTATTCCTCTATAAATTAACTTTTGTCATTTAGTTTCAACTGTTGTAGGTTGAACTCAAGTTTGAGTTTCTGTTACTTTATAAATTAACAAGGGTTTTTGGACCCGGAGAGACCAGACCATGTATGCAAACTCACTAAAGCTCTGTATGGTCTCAAACAAGTCCTCGTGCTTAGTTTGATACCTTCAGTAATTTCCTCCTGCAGTTTGGGTTTGTTTGAAACATGTCTGACCCATCTCTGTTTACTTATCAAGCTCAAGCGAGAAACATGGTACTTCTCCTATATGTAGATGATATCATCTTGGCTGCCAATGATCAGAAGCTGATGGATAATCTTCTGCAAAAGCTAAATATGAGGTTTCTGATGAAAGATCTTGGTTTTCCTCAATATTTCCTTGGAATAGAAATTGAGAAAACATCTGAAGGATTGTTTCTGCATCAGTCAGCATATGCAGAAGACGTTCTACATCAAGAAGGCATGTCCACCTGCAATCCTATGCCCACACCATTGCCAATCAGTCCAGACACACTTGACGATGAGAGGTTTCCGAATCCAACATATTTTAGAAGCATTTCAGGAAAGCTTCAGTACCTAACAATATCAAGACCAGACATTTAATCTGCTGTGAACTTCGTGTGTCAGAGAATACATTCACCAACCATGGGAGAATTTGGTCTTCTCAAACGAATCATGAGATATGTGAAGGGAACTGCAAAAATGGGGATGCATATACGGCGTGATTCAAACCTTGTGTTTTTAGCGTATTGTGACAGCAACTGGTCTGGCTGCAGAGAAACAAGAAGATCTACGACAGGCCTCTGTACTCTTATTGGACCAAATCTAATATCATGGTCTGCAAAGCGTCAAGATACAATATCATGGTCATCGACCGAAGCTGAGTACAGAGCACTTGTTACTGCAGCTCGTGAAATCACTTGGTGGTCAATTCTGCTTTGAGACCTAGGAGTTCATCAGGCCAACTTACTCTTCTCCAATGCGACAATCTCTCAGCTGTTTATCTTATTACCAATCCGGCACTGCACAAGATGTCCAACCATTTCGAAAATGAGTGGCATTATATAAGAGAGCAAGTCGCACTTGGAGACATAGAGACCAAGCACATCTCAGCTACCTTCCAATTGGCTTACATATTCACAAAACCCCTACCGAAAAGAGCATTTGAGGACCTGACAAACAAACTTGGTGTTGCCTTCAGTCACACGCCAAGTTTGAGGGGGGGATATGGGTAGTAAGGTATTGGGCCTAACAACATCAACACTGGCACATCAAGAGCCAAACGTCTACACACCAGCTCAAGTCAAGAAGACGACAAAACAGAGCAACGGCTCTGCAATTGAAACGAATTGAAACGAAGATGCTCGCTACGAAGAACAGATATAACACCTTAACCAGACTGGTCAATGATTAGTCATAGACAGGCTGGTGGTTTTAGGATAAGACGAGCTTAGTTCTAGATTGTTCTAAGGCTCCTATATATTGTCATCTTGTAAACTCATCAAAGTATTATAAACGTAATTTTCGTAGGAGTTGTCTCCAATACAAAGTTCTTTAGTGAAGTGTCTTCGGCTACTTATATAGCCTATTTATTACCAGTTTTAGACCATGTTATAGCATCTATTTAGGGTCTATTATGTGTGTCTAGGCTATGTATTGGAGTATTTATAGGTCCACAAACGTTTTGGAGATATATGGAGATACTTGGAGCTTTAAAGCATTTAGAGGAGAAGAATTCGTAGCTAACCATTTGAGGAGTCGAAGTACAAGACTGTCGTCGATTGACGACACAACCTTGGAGTCGACCGATGTTAAAAGACGAAGGTCGATCGATGTTGCACACTTGCCATCGATCGACATCCAATTCACAGACAACCGATTTAAAAGCTCAAGTTAGAGACAAATGACGAAAATGTCCTAGACGAGTTTTAATCTAAGTTGTAGGGTTTATATTTATGCTTTATGTATTGAGAGCATGAAGAGAGTGTGCATGCAAACACTTGACACAACTTACATAGCTTTATTCTATCATAATTTAAGGATTTTTAGGGAAGAAGATTCATAACTCCTTAGGGAGATTTGTATTGGAACCCAATATTTTATCTATGCATTATATTCATACTATTATTCTTTCTTTAGTTATATCTGAGTAGTTATCAACTAGATTTGGAGTTGAATGATAGCAATCATGGATTAGCCCAAAACTAGGATTGCTAGGTTAAGTTAATATTAATCAATTGATTTGTGCTTCATGCTTGCATTCTAGAGTAGCTAACTAGGATCTCGAAAGTAGGACATGGACGACTATGAGAGTAAGTTTTGTGCCAGAATAGACTCCATTGAACTAGGCTGTTAGGCCCATGCGAGAGCTGGTCTAATAAGTCTGGTGGACTTATCAAATCTCGTTCACACTTCCGTCTGATTTCATCGTCTATTGACATCAGGCCTTAGCCGCCGATCGATGGTCTTTTATTTTGCTCGGATACGAGAGTTGAAGTTAAAAAGGTCATAATATTTAATATTTGAGTTCTAGAATATTACATTTGCGTGCTTCCTATTTGTTATAATCCATTAGGTTTGAAATGCTAGATCTAGCATATTTACATTTACATCTAGTTAGTTTATCTTAATACTTCCATATTTGCATTATTAAAATATTTCCATATTTGCATTATCAGCATATTTTCATACTGCATCTCTACTTCTTGATAAGGAATATTTTCTTAATTGATTGTTTGCCACAAATATATATATATTCACCTAGTTTAATCTTTAGAAATAAGAAATCTATTATGTGTCATTGCTCTTTGTGGTTTCGATCCATAAGTACTACACATGATCTCTCTTGGCAAAAGTATTATTTGTGTTTTAAGACTATGGTTAATTTGATAGTTAATTGTGTAGGATATTTATACCCTTCTAGAAAAATAAAACCATGCATGTCACTACTCTTGAACCTGAAGGTTGTGGGTCTCATTATTTGGCTTCATCTTTCTCAGGTTGGGTCAAGTATAATGAGTTTTTCTTGGATCTCCAATCCCTGGGGTTGTTTTGTGTAGGGAAGTTAATGATCATTCTCATATTGATCTTAGTCAAGTTCATATATTGTTAGCTGTTCTGGTTTTGTGGTATGTTCATGATTATTATCATGTTGAAAGTTCAGAGACGACTAGTTAAAGAAACACATGAGAGATCACAAGAACACTTTCTTGTAATTAGAAATGTTTTAAACAATCTTTATAGATATGTTTAATCTGAATTACCTCCAGTCACACACGCCTGGGAAAAGGCCAATTTCTAATCTATCAAAAACAAGGTCGAGCTGCACTCACAAAGTCACTCACCTTTTCTCTCAAACTAGTTTTTGAAGAACACCATTCTTTCTTAAGCTTTTTCTCAATTTCTCAATTTTCTCAATGTTTTCTATATTGTGCAAACCCAAATCTTCTTCACTTCACGCCAAAGTAATATCTTTGACCCAGTGATTATCTGACACGTCGCCATTCCATAACTTACTCGCAATGGCATGTTACACATCGATCAGCATGTGTCACACTCCCTTGATTCCACAACCAGCACAGCTGGTGTGTGACACATTGATCATCATGTGTCACACTCGCTCCCTTGGTTCCACGAGAAGCATAACTCCTTTTCTTCAGCTTCTATTCTCCCTCTTTTTATCTGAATGTGACAATCCTAGCATCCTGCAAATTTGACACAAAGCAAGCAACTCAAACAGACATATGATCTTTTGTTGCATGAATACGAGCAGAAAACACATCCTTAAAATGGGTCTCAAAAACGAGTTTGAAAGATACATAGCCATATGTACAAAGCCTTCAAACACAGAATAACACATGGATTTAAGAAATGAAAAACAGAACATAAGCTTCTATCAGCCACTATCGTCATCAGTCTCCTCCTGTTGTGCGACTTGCACGTATTCTCCCCCTTCTTGGATGCACATTAAGATAAAAAAAACACATGAGAAAAGAAAACCCCGGATCATGAACAAAAACACATAAGCTTACCCTCAAGCGAATACGGTTTGCCTTGAGACTAGCAATGGCTTTGTCAATATCCTCTTCGAGGCTGCACTTGATTCAACACCTGATCCTCGTCAAGATTTGACATCCTTAACCACAGCTTTTGGAAACCAAGTGACTTACACATCGCACTCATGAGGCGGGATGATTCGTTGATAACCTAGGATTTGTTGAATCAGAGTCGGAAAGATAATCCAGCGTGCCTTATCAATCTTGGTGTTTTCATACATGACCATGATCTAGTTGTAGGTGAGCATCCCAAAATCAAAACTACGATGACGATGAATCATGTAGAGAAGCTTGAGACGATCCTGAGTCATCTTGGTGTAGTTAGTAGTGGGATCCAGTTTGAGCACACAAGCTTGTAGAGAACCTGGTTCAGCACCATTAGATACTTAGAACTCATGTCCTCCCAATGCTGAATCCGATCATCGGTAAGCAAGGCACAAACTTTATCAATGTTCTCAGCAAGGTAGTCAGGGCTCTCTTCAAACTCAGGAATGCAGTATATGCATTAATCAAGCTTGGAGAAAACTCTACCGTATATCCTTTGACAAACACATCAACACCATCATCCCTTTCTTCATGATCTAACAGATTAGCCACAAATTCCCTCACCACAATCGGTTTATAAGACTCAGAATGGATCATGGTATAGATTAAACCAGCATTAACCGCAACCTCTTTGACACTAGACATATTCTCTACTATAAGAGGGAGACTCTGTGGATTGACAAACTTACGAGGTAGCAGTTTCTTGTAGCGCTTAGCGGCATGTGCAGTGAAAAAACGACTTGTCACTGGATCCTTTTTAGAGCGGAGGAGATCGGGATTTTCCAACACTTGAGCTTCAAAAGCTACATGGCTCGCTGCATATCGAGATTCTTTGGGAAGAAAATTGCATGCTTCTTCATCAGATGAAGCGGAGAGAGATTCAACATCCGGAGGAGGATATTCATGTGGAGGAGCGTCCACGGATGTTGAGCTTTGTTTTCGTGGACGCTTCCAAGAGGAGGAAGGACTCGATGAAGAAAACATCGGTGGAGTCCTCAATGCATCATTGTTATCCATTGATCGACTCAAGCAAGCACTTCTTCTTTCGGGTTGCATGGTACAATTTTGTGAATGAGAGAAGGAGGTGTCGGCCAAAGTGAATTGGATGTAACACAATGAGACTCCTTCTTTTAAACACACTCAAGTGGACCATTAGTAATACTAGTAATTTGGCCCAATCGACCCGACCAAACAAGAAACTGTCTAAGATCTTGATAAGAAATTCAAAACCATGAACTCTAGCACCCAAATTTACCCAAAAGCGATAACACCACTTACATACGCAATAGAGAAAGGAGAGATTAGCAGGATCATGACGAGCATAGTATAATCCAAAAGGTGAACTAATATTTACAAACTGGTATCACAAAGCACATGTTTGAGTGCATATTGGTCAAGATAAAAGTCACAGGGTTCGCTTGCCCCCACACCACTTGTCACCAAAAAATCGAATGAAATCAATGAGCAAACCCAAGTTTGTAGCTATTTCTCAGCCGAGTAGCTGTCACAGACAAGATTCTTCTAAGATCATCACCCAACCTCAACTATATACCACACTCACTTGTAAGATCTGGAAACACATTTTAGAAATCTTGTGTGTCTATCAGCTCAACTCGATAGAGTGTTTTTCTTATATATATATATATATATATATATATATATTCTATATAGAGACTATGGTATATCTCTGCCTAGTCAAAGCAGTGATCGAAATCAGAGAGAAAGTGTTGTAGCACCAGCTCCAAAATGAGTATCCATCACTCCAGGCCTTCTTTTCTGTTGTTGTATTTTGCACACAGTGATGTGTGACGCCATTTTTTGTTGTTTACATACAGATTTCTTCTTTTATGCACTCAATCTCTCTTGTGTTTTCTCATTTAATCTAAGCAGTGATCAATACTCAAACTCAAAATATGGTTACATCCTGGTCCGAGATGAGTGCCTTTCACCAGTGAACCAAGTGTGTGCAGGCTTAGGAGTTAAGGAGGATAACTTTCAGAGGAGAACTTGTTGACTCAAGGTTCTGTTGGTGGGTGACAAAGAGAACCTTTGAAAGTTATCCTCCTTAACTCGCCATCGGGGTGATACCAGCCCACCATATTGTTCTTCAATTATGCTTCTTGTTGTGTGAGTATGGTTTGTGAACTGACTTACTTCCTTGGCCTTCAAATCAAACAATTGAAAGATGGGATCACTGTGTCGCAGAGCGCTTATGCTAAGAATCTCATCAAGCGATTTGGGATGCAAACCGGTAAAAAAGCCAAGACTCCAATGAGGGCCACAGCCAAGCTCTCACGAGGTGAGGATGGAAAACCTGTTGACGCCAATTTACAGTGCAATGATTAGGAGTCTTCTTTACCTCACGGAAAGTCGTCCTGACTTATGCTTGAATGTCGGTATCTTTGCAAGGTATCAAACTCAACCAAAAGAATCACATCTCAAAGCAGTCAAGCGGGTGATGAAATATGTAAAAGGTACTCTTGACTTATGTCTATGTTATACCTATGAAACTAATGTGAACCTTGCAGGCTTTTGCGGTGCAGATAAGGCTGGTTGTTTTAGATGATAGATGAAGCACGTTGGGTGGCTGTTTTTTTCTTGGAAACAATATGGTGTGATGGCACAACAACAGGTGAAGCTTCTTGTTGTGCCAAGACACCATATTGTTTCCAAGAAAAAAACAGCCACCCAACGTGCTTCATCTATCATCTAAACAACCAGCCTTATCTGCACCGCAAAAGCCTGCAAGGTTCACATTAGTTTCATAGGTATAACATAGACATAAGTCAAGAGTACCTTTTACATATTTCATCACCTGCTTGACTGCTTTGAGATGTGATTCTTTTGGTTGAGCTTGATACCTTGCAAAGATACCAACATTCAAGCATAAGTCAGGACGACTTTCCGTGAGGTAAAGAAGACTCCTAATCATTGCACGGTAAATTGGCGTCAACTGGTTTTCCATCCTCATCTCGTGAGAGCTTGGTTGTGGCCCTCATTGGAGTCTTGGCTTTTTTACCGGTTTGCATCCCAAATCGCTTGATGAGATTCTTAGCAAGCGCTCTGCGACACAGTGATCCCATCTTTCAATTGTTTGATTTGAAGGCCAAGGAAGTAAGTCAGTTCACAAACCACACTCATCTCAAATTCCTTTGCGTGGTCTCAACAAACTGCTCAACCATTTCTTGAGATGTCCCACCAAAGATGATGTCATCCACATACACTTAAATGATTAAGATCCCTTTCCCTTTTTTCTTCAATGAAAAGAGTCTTATCAACTCCTCTCCTTTTAAAGCCGGATTTGATCAGAAACTCTGTCAGTCTCTCATACCAGGCTCTAGGAGCTTGATTTAATCCATAAAGTGCTCTCTTGAGTTATACACATGATCATGAAATGAGGGTCTTTAAATCCTTTTGGTTAAGATACATACACTTCTTCTTATAGTATACCATTCAGGAAGGCACTTTTAACATCCATCTGATACAGTTAATTCGAAGATGACAAGCGATTCCAAAAAGAAGTCGGATTGACTCTAACCGAGCAACAGGTGTACATGTCTCATTAAAATCAACCCCTTCAATTTTTGAGTATCCATAAGCTACAAGTCTGGACTTGTTCCCGACAACATTGCCTTCTTCATCAATTTTTTTTTTCTAGATCCATTTAGTGCCCACAACGTTTAGATCTTTGGGTCTAGGAACCAGTTCCCACACTTGCAGTCGATAAAACTGCTCCATCTCAACATGCCTTAACTCTGTCCTGAAATCATCATCCACGGCTTCCTTGATTATCTTTGCTTCAATTGAGAGACGAAGAATTCAAGTTTACTCATCACTGATTTGAAACATGCAAACTTCACCATTTCCTTGAAATATATTTGCTTCTTTCCTAAGACCCTTTGATATAGGCTATTTATTACGAGTTTTATGCTATGTTCTAGGCTTTATTTAGGGTCTATTACGTGAGTCTAGACTATGTTTTGGAGTATTTACAGGTCTAGATACTCATTGGAAAGAATTAGAGAAATTGGGCTACTTTGGAGCATTTAGGATGCTCAGCCAATTCAGCGTCGGATCA